>JASANE010024967.1:0-13718 GCA_030248225.1 Trileptium ribeirensis | reverse complement strand
TCTAACCTACTTGACAAGTTACGTATTGCTGCCTGGAAATATAATATTCAAATGTTTACCTAAATTGTAAGTCACGATGGTATTCGTCCACCTAGAAATCACTAAAGGATTGCTAGAGATACTGCTTCGAATATGAAATACTTCAGCTGTGCAAAATTGTTACCGTTGGGTTTATACCCTTGGTAATGCCAAACATTAATTCACCAAAATTAATTACATACATCGATTTCAGCAGATATCAGAAGACCCGAATTTTTAAGACATACATGCCGGCAGGCTGTTAAATCTCGATTTCGATAAGCTAGTATAAGGGGTCACGACGCTCCGCGTTTTCAGGGGGAGTAGCTGCGATCCGCGCAGGGGGGGAGGACGGACAGAGAGTTTTAGGGTAGGTGCTTCAGAGGAGATTGCTGAAAAAGGAGGCTGCCTCGCCGCCCACCCCTAACCCTGGACAGGACGACCAACCGTAACACAGGCATCATATTTGTCCCCTAGCTATGTAACACTGGGTAATATTTGGAATCAGTTGAAGAATCCTCCACGAATAACTAATGAGGGAAATTGTTCCACAGAGCACCACGGGAAAAGTGTTATGTCGTAGCACTACGGCAAAATGCTTAGCTTCAATAGTGCCCCTTGCGAGCGCCGTTGAGATAGACGGTCGATTTGAATGTATCAGCTTGGAAACTACGGGGATCGGGGATTTTTCAACTGTGTACACAGGAGGGATTCTTAAACTGATCCAATACTTCGCGATTTTGCTCTTCTGGCTATGTAAGTAACGCCAGCGTTAAACGGAGCAACAACACAAAAATCACATGCAGATGGATCCATACACCGTATACTTTCATTATTGAGCCCTCATGTGAAGAGGTTCGACGATTGTGTAAATGACATTTAAAAACATTTAAATGAATACGTGACATTAAAAAAATATATATTTCAATAACATCGGTTAAAAATCACATTATTTTTCTTCAACCCTACAGACCATAGTATGCGAGAAAAAACTAAACAACAAAAATAATTCACGCTATCTTCTTGACTATGCAAAGCAGTATGAATAACCGTTACACGCCAAAGAAATTGTTGTAAGTATATAATATATATATTGTAGTAAATAAAGTAACTAAGCAAAAAAAAATTTGTGAGTAGGCTATAATCAAAACAAAAAAATTTTCCACAATACTACATTCTAATTATGTTTTAGAAGGTTCGTGAATTTGAATACATTTGATGTTCGAAAGTGTGGAGGGGGGTCAGCCCCGCTAGCCCCCCCGGCTCCGCCGCCCCTGGGGTTTTGTGTAAGATATTGTCATTCTGAATGAAAGGCGTCCTAAGAATCAATTGGAAAACCGCTAGAGGAACCAGCTCCCAGTTAGTTTTTTTGAGAAATGTACGACGGGTGATTGGTTTATCATTGGGAGGAGGAAAAACGACTGGATGTCAATATACTAGCGCTAAAGTAACGGGAGCACTAAAGCACCCAGAGAATCTCCCCAAATTATTGAAAGTCCCAATAGCTTAGTTGAGAGCCCCGTACGCTATGGATCCATGTATATCAGAAGTTTACTGATATATTCCTGAAGGTTTTGGTTGCCACACATCGGAATTTGTGGTGGTCGAAAAACAATATTTAAACCAATCACAGTGCCCCGATCTATTAAATGCCTCCACGGCACGCATGCTCGAGAGCCGAGGTCCCAAGCGAGTAGCCGGAGCGGCTGTGGGGAGATCGGCCTTCGTCCTTCCACTGGGTGTCGCAATCAGCCGGTCGGCTGGGCGGGTCGTGCCGTGCCTTTGGGCTGGGGGTATGGACCACCTACATCGCATGGGGTGGATCCGACGCCCCAGGTGGGTAACCCCAGATGAGCATGTATAGTTCCAGGTGCCCCACCAATCATTTGTGTTAGTACTAATAGTTGGAATAAACCAGCTTCTATCTTGGATCGTTTCTGCGAAAAGTAAACTTACTACTTGGGGCAGCGCATTAGCTTTGATATCGACTGTTCATTGGACCAGGGGGAGTATATATGCAGCACCTACCTCGCATGGGGTGGATGCGACGCCTCAAGTGGGTAACCCCTGATGAGCATGTATAGATCCAGGTACCCCACACATCATTTGTGCTAGTACTAATAGTTGGAATAAACCAGCTTCTATTTTGGATTGTTTCTGCGAAAAATAAACTTACTACTTGGGGCAGCGCATTAGCTTTGATATCGACTGTTCATTGGACCAGGGGGAGTATGGAGCACCTACCTCGCATGGGGTGGATGCGACTCCTCAAGTGGGTAACCCCAGATGAGCATGTATAGATCCCAGGCACCCAAACCATTATTTGTGCTAGCACTAAATAGTTGGACTAAACGAGCTCGATCTGGGATTGTTTGTGCAAAAATACACTTACTATTTGTGGCCAGCGCATTAGCTTGTGATATCGACTGTTCATTGGACCAGGGGGAGTATGGAGCACCTACCTCGCATGGGGTGGATGCGACTCCTCAAGTGGCTAACCCCAGATGAGCATGTATAGATCCCAGGCACCCAAACCATTATTTGTGCTAGCACTAAATAGTTGGACTAAACGAGCTCGATCTGGGATTGTTTGTGCAAAAATAAACTTACTATTTGTGGCCAGCGCATTAGCTTTGATATCGACTGTTCATTGGACCAGGGGGAGTATGGAGCACCTACCTCGCATGGGGTGGATGCGACTCCTCAAGTGGGTAACCCCAGATGAGCATGTATAGATCCCAGGCACCCAAACCATTATTTGTGCTAGCACTAAATAGTTGGACTAAACGAGCTCGATCTGGGATTGTTTGTGCAAAAATAAACTTACTATTTGTGGCCAGCACATTAGCTTGTGATATCAACTGTTCATTTTTGCTAACAACGGACACTTTAGAAGGCTTCGAGTCAATTGATAACGCAATCGTGGGATTAGACGTTAATAGATTCCGTTTCTTATCTGTTCGATCATCATCGCCGCCATCTTGGCTCGGTTGATGTTCAGCGGATAATCCTGGAAACAAAATTTAGCCGTCTTAAAATTTAGCTTTTATGACACACAAAATATGATTTTGGAAGTCATATTTTAGAATTTTCGAGTCAAGTATAATGCAAAATACTAGTGATAACTAATAGCAAGAGTGCGTTAGGGAAGAGTATGCCACTTCCCTGCACTCACATGTTAGCCCGTGTTTGATGTAGCGGGCGTTTTCGGCCTGACCCCCAGGTTTTTTGGTTGGGGGAACCAGGTCGGACCAACCCCCAGTTTTTAGGGGGTCGGTCAGACCCCCCCCTATTTTTCAGGGGGGGTCGATCCATAAGCAGCTGCCTATAAACCGACCCCCAGTTTTTTGAGGGGGTCCGGACCAACCGCCCCCCAAAAAAACTGGGGAAGGGGGTTTGAGATTACCCCTCCTCAGAAACTGTGGGCGTTGGGGCATCTCCACCCCCCCCAGAAACTGGGGGTTCAGGCCGAAAACGCCCGCGACATCAAACACGGGCTAATACACAAGAGCAGTGAAGTGTCATACTCTTCCCTAATGCACTCTTGCTAATAGCGATAAAAATTATAATGAAAAATATAATAAAATTAATAAAAATAACAAAAAATCATTATAAATATATAACAAAATTACAGTATACCTTGGATACATATATCATTTCGGTCAGCAAATTCCGTGGCAGTTCCGTGGATTTATTAAATTATTTGAAAACAAGTGAAAATTTTTAACATTAAAACCTATTAAAACATAGTCAGATAATTGCAGAACATATGTTAACCGGCTAAAAAATAATTTATAAACGAATGGTAGAAACACGTTTGAAATTTCCGCGTCGTAACTTTAGCTTAAACATAGCCAAAAGTAGTAAAACGCATAACTACAAGACTATAATATATTTGCTACAATATATTATATTAGGTTATTGCTCTTTTCTATAAAGATGTGGTTTTTTGATACAAAAGTTCCGTATTTTTCTCGAATATAATATGAACGCCGCATTAGATCAGAACAAATTGTCAATTTTCATGTCAAATTTTGAAGCTATTACCAATATTAGTCGTAAAATTGGAAAATGTCGGCAGGGTTTAATCTTACAGAGGGTGCCAGTATCAGGGAACCTGACTGGCAGGATTCTGTGAGAAAATCTTAAAAACTGACTAAAATTTTAGAACAGCCCAATAACCACATTGTAAAATAATCGTGTTATGTGGGTTGTTGTGCTAGGTTTTTTAGGAAATAAAATCGAACTATGTCTATTTAGCCTCTTACTCCATGAATTGGTATTCAGTTAGATTTTTGTTGAACAAAATGTAGTTGCCGCAATGAATGGTGGTAACCCGGTCGGCTAACTTAGAGTCACGCTCCCTAATCACAGTGCTAGGACGAAGCTGTCACCCGTATCCTTCACGCTGTTAACAATTCAAGCGAATAACAAACCACAGCCAAAAGGCACGCTAAGCAACGAACTGAGTTAACGAACCCTTCGTATAGTATAAAATTAAGAAACGCCATGCATTGAAAGGTTAACACTAAAAACCCTTGCCCAAAACTTACCTCCCAGTAGTTGAACCAGACTACCACATGCGACATTGCATATATCGGCCGTGTCGAAAATGGGCTTGTCTAAACTACAATCGATAGCTGGATCACAAATCAGACACGCTCCACCGTCGCCACATTGATAAGCAAGAATGGCTGCCTTTGATGAACTTCCCGAACTCAATCCGGCCTGGTCATCCCGGATCACGGCTTCCGGTACAAACGATTGGGAAACTTCCGGAAGACCTGACGAAAATATATAAAAAATTGTTTATATCACCAAGATTTTAGAACGATTAAATAACAAGTCAAGTGCCACATTGATATGCAAGAATTGCTGCCTTCGATGAACTTCCCGAACTCAATCCGTCGTGGTCATCCCGGATTACGGCTTCCGGTACAAACCATTGAGAAACATCTGGAAGACCTGACGAAAATAAATAATAATTGTTTATATCACTAAGATTTTAGAACTATATTGGATAACAAGTCAGACACGCTCTGTTGGCGCCACATTGACAAGCAAGAATGGCTGCCTTCGATGAACTTCCCGAACTCAATTCGTTGTAGTCGTCTCGGATGACGGCTTCTAGTACAAACGATTGGGAAATTTCCGGAAGACCTGACGAAAATAAATAAAAATTGTTTATATCACTAAGATTTCAGGACTATTAAAATTGTTCACATCGAGTTTATGTTGATACTGCGCTACTGCGTCTATACAGGATGTGAGTAATGTATAAGGGCGCCTCAGCCGACGTAATTCCAGCTACCGTGAAAATTGAATATTTTTAACTGAAAAATCAATTTAGCAACAACAATAACTGAATACATTTACGAAATAATAAAACCTAGCAATATAAAACCGACCCCTAAAAGCCGCCTCCCTTTAGGAACTATGATGTATTATATTTCACTGACGTTGTCAAGAACACCATTCACAAACACATTGCACAAGCTGTGCAAATAACAGAGTTTCTTTTGGGCTTACAACCCAGCTCGAAAATAATCTATTTTAATGTTACAGCTTGTAATTTTTGTACCACTCGACTCAGCTCCATGAGGCGGCGATTTAGAAAATATCTATTTCGGCCATTTGTATAGGCAACAAATTCTTGGTTGATCGTAATAAGTAGACCATTTGCTGCGAAGCAGTGTATTATCTAGCGTTGGGCATCGGCTTAATTTTTTTGGTTTCCCGGCGGCGCTCACCTGCACTATAGACATCTGAAAACTTATTTCCCACTACGTTCTGACATTTTTTAATTGCGAAATTAATCGACGCTGGTTATTCACGAAAATTTTATTGTTCATTGTTTGATCTTCAAAAGTCACACTTAACTGATCCTCTAATTGTCTTGCTCCACCAATCCCAAAATATTTTGCGGAAAGCCCAAAAAAATTTTATTGTTCATTGTTTGATCTTCAAAAATCACACTTAACTGATCCTCTAATTGTCTTGCTCCACCAATCCCAAAATATTGTGCGGAAAGCCCAAAAATATTTTTTTCTATTGGATGTATCAAAGCTGCAAAAGAACAGAATTAGCTTTAGGTATATTACAATTTCACCATGCTAAATCAAAAAATGTGGCCTGCTCGTTTGCTATATCAACAAGGGCGTCGCCAAGGGGGGGGGCACGGATTGCCGTGCCGCCCAGTTCGAATTTACAGTGCCCCTCCAGAAAGCCTCGGTGCCCCATAATACCGATTTTGAAAAATGTTTGTTTTCATTTCGTCTTCACCGAAAAAAATACAAAATATTGTGAAAAATAATTTTTTCCATTTAGGGATTAATTTTAAAGATCAGTTCAAATATATGTAATCTCGCACTACCACTCTATAATATTTCTTACGTTTAATACAGTACAGCTTACCACTGAGCTATATTATTTCTAAAACGTTAAAATCATACCTGCATAGATAGAAAATAAAATAATTTTTACGCTACTAAACTCCAAATAAAGTGTATAATGCACATGTATATGGATATGAAGTTCTGGACCGGTTTGAATAGGGCCCGGCCCACTCGGTTGGTAAACCAGGAACCATGTAAAACTAGGTCGCCCGGCCGTGGGTCGATCTGCCACTTTTCCAGTAGGACAGGGGCGAAGGGCTCGACATTAAGGGCTCAAAAGGAATTAATTCTTCACAACGCTTATATGAAATAGACAGAATTTTTTTTACCAAGACTCATTTGGCTTCCCAGTTGCTCGCTCGTTACTTGAGGTTGTGTGTTTGAAAAAAAATCTGTTGCTTAAAAAGAAAACAAAAATTTACGTAATCACTATCATTTAATATAGTGGCGAGCTAATTCATCGAGTTCATTTGGCGGCGCTTAAATCAATTTCTCGAAAAGCAATAATTATGAAAGCAACAATTACTGTTTTTCAATGCCGTTAAACCAGAATTGATTTAAAGTTTTTTTTAAATATTTTACCGAAACCACACCATGGTAATTTTTTTAAATGTCTAAAAGGTTAAAGGATTGAAATGGTAAAGTTGTGGTTTTACCGAAACCACACCATGGTAATTTTTTTAAAATGTCTAAAAGGTTAAAGGATTGAAATGGTAAAGTTGTGGTTTTACCGAAACCACACCATGGTAATTTTTTTAAAATGTCTAAAAGGTTAAAGGATTGAGATGGTAAAGTTGTGGTTTTTCAGCCGAAATTTTTTTATATTTTACCTGGAAACATTTTGTGAAATTTCCTAAAATGTCCTCATCGTTTCCAATAAAGTTTAGCCAAATATATATTAGATTGCAGCGTACCAAAAGTAATGTCATAATATATAATGATCTAATTTATTTTTATTGCCAAAATTAAAAAGCAAACATCTTTAGAATACGTTATGAATTTCAATAAATCTTTTAACTCTATTTAATTTAAACAATGTATATAACGTACTTCTGCTTGACACTAAGCAGGATTTTGAACAAATATCTTTGAAATCAAAAATCGGCTTGTCCAAAGGGCAAGTTGTAAACGGATCGCATTGTGTGCAGCCACGACGATCATCACAATAGTACGCGGCGAGTTCTAGAAATATACAATTAAAAAGAAATGATTATTTTTTGGTTCTGAGCGAACCATTGTGAGATAAACCAAATTTTAATAAATTTATATTAGTATATGTATTGATAGTCAAAGGTTCCGATGCCAAACTCAAGCCAATCAAGATTGAACATTTTGAAAAAAGCAACAGGATGACACCCGTCTACGCATGGGGGTGGGTGGGTGGGTGGGTTTCATGTTGTATAAGTGACATGTTAGAAAGACCAATTGCGGGCCTCGAAGATTGAAAGGGCCCTTTTTCAATAGATCTAAGATAGTCTACATTCCCAAAAATACTCATTCCATATGGAATCGCTGCGACGTAGTCAACCAAATTCAGGCTTGAGCTTTAGTCAGCCAAATAGCTCTCCAATAGCCATGAATACTCATCCACGAATTCACGATTGGCACGTCCATACCTAGGTACTTATGAATATAAAAATATATTATACACGAATGCATAAGTATGCGTGTTTGAAAATTTATAAAAAATACCTGATTTACCTAATTACCTGATTTACCAGACCCTGCGGTTGGAGCGTGCCATCATGTTGACAACCACTCGCGCTTGTGCCTGTTGGCTTCAGCCTGGACCATGACACGAATTGGATCGTTTCATCAGCTCTGATAGGATATCACTTGGAAGAGCGGTATCGCATCTGCAACGACGTAGTTTCCATTTTGTGAGTGCTCGGTGACAAAGGCGTGACCAGGTTAGTGGAACGGTCCACATTAGTAGCCACCGTGGCATTGTTCCTGTGCCATACCTGGTAAGTGACTCACAAGACGCAGTCTGCTGTGTCTTAGAGCAAAGGCAAACGAGCCTGTGTGACCGGTGTACCTCTGCAGCACTTCGTTCTTTATGGAACAAGACGGTGTCACTCTAAGTATACGACGACAACAGAAATTCCCGAAGACGCCCAGCTGGTGTATATTGAGTACTATTGGAGACTAAGTGTCGCAGTGTTACAATAAGACTAGATGTCACGCCTGTATTGCATATATCCAGCTTTAACTTAAGTGGTAACGTTGGCGTATGTCACAGTTGTCTTAGGTTACGAAAAGTGGACCTAGTTTTTGCTATTCTCGTGATGATTTTGGCCTCTGAAGAGCCTATGCTAGTAATATGGCTTCCCAAATAGCAGAAGTCGTGCACGGTTTCGAAGTCATTGTTCCATAGATATACAGCGCGTACTGGGCTGTGCAGCAAGACATGACCTTGGCCTTTGTGTCCCTTATTCGGAGGCCTATTCGTTGTTCACGGGCTGCGCTGATTCTAGCCAGTATATCCGGTCGTCAATTCGGCTAATTCTGTGATATCGTCGGCATGTGCTGTGTCAGTAAACCGTTACTAGTTTCTGTTGACGACTACCTCGCCAGTATTAATCAGTGCCTCTGTCATTACCTCGTCAACGGCGAAGTTGAATAACGCTGGAGACAACATGCATCTTTGTGTTATACCTGATTCGATCTCAAACAGATCGGACATTTGCCCATGTATCCGGAATGCACAGTAAGATGGTTCGAAGAGTACCCTGATCAACCATACCGGCGTTTCCGACACACCGCCAGCTTTCATTATCTGGTAGAGCGATGCCCTGAGGAATGAGCCAAACGCTTGCTTGAAGTTAACAAATGCTTGACGGAACTTATGATGCATTTGAAGGACAAGGCGGAAGTTTAGCATTTGATCGTTTTTGCTGTAGCCGGATCGAAAAATACGCAGTTCATCTTGCGTAAATCATTAACGGAAAACCTTGAAGCGGTTCACTATGGCTGATTCCACAATTTTACCAGCGAAATGCCTCTATAGTTTTCGCAGATGGATTTACCTCTTTTTTGTGAAAAGGGATTACGACTGCAATCATCCATTCTTGAGGTCTGACTTCGTCACACCAAATTTTTGAGATTAAGAGAGAGTAGGTACCTCGTTAACGCTGTATTACCAAGGTTATAGCATTTCGGAGTGGATACAGCGTCCGCCGGCGGATCTGCAGTTGCGAAGAAATCTCACGGCTAGTGTGACTTCTTGTTCTGAGGTGGTGTTATTGGTGCTATCGTTATAGCTCGCGAATAGCAGGTCGTTAACGCTGTATTACCAAGGTTATAGCATTTCGGAGTGGATACAGCGTCCGCCGGCGGATCTGCAGTTGCGAAGAAATCTCACGGCTAGTGTGACTTCTTGTTCTGAGGTGGTGTTATTGGTGCTATCGTTGTAGCTCGCGAATAGCAGGTCGTTAACGCTGTATTACCAAGGTTATAGCATTTCGGAGTGGATACAGCGTCCGCCGGCGGATCTGCAGTTGCGAAGAAATCTCACGGCTAGTGTGACTTCTTGTTCTGAGGTGGTGTTATTGGTGCTATCGTTATAGCTCGCGAATAGCAGGTCGTTAACGCTGTATTACCAAGGTTATAGCATTTCGGAGTGGATACAGCGTCCGCCGGCGGATCTGCAGTTGCGAAGAAATCTCACGGCTAGTGTGACTTCTTGTTCTGAGGTGGTGTTATTGGTGCTATCGTTGTAGCTCGCGAATAGCAGGTCGTTAACGCTGTATTACCAAGGTTATAGCATTTCGGAGTGGATACAGCGTCCGCCGGCGGATCTGCAGTTGCGAAGAAATCTCACGGCTAGTGTGACTTCTTGTTCTGAGGTGGTGTTATTGGTGCTATCGTTGTAGCTCGCGAATAGCAGGTCGTTAACGCTGTATTACCAAGGTTATAGCATTTCGGAGTGGATACAGCGTCCGCCGGCGGATCTGCAGTTGCGAAGAAATCTCACGGCTAGTGTGACTTCTTGTTCTGAGGTGGTGTTATTGGTGCTATCGTTGTAGCTCGCGAATAGCAGGTCGTTAACGCTGTATTACCAAGGTTATAGCATTTCGGAGTGGATACAGCGTCCGCCGGCGGATCTGCAGTTGCGAAGAAATCTCACGGCTAGTGTGACTTCTTGTTCTGAGGTGGTGTTATTGGTGCTATCGTTATAGCTCGCGAATAGCAGGTCGTTAACGCTGTATTACCAAGGTTATAGCATTTCGGAGTGGATACAGCGTCCGCCGGCGGATCTGCAGTTGCGAAGAAATCTCACGGCTAGTGTGACTTCTTGTTCTGAGGTGGTGTTATTGGTGCTATCGTTGTAGCTCGCGAATAGCAGGTCGTTAACGCTGTATTACCAAGGTTATAGCATTTCGGAGTGGATACAGCGTCCGCCGGCGGATCTGCAGTTGCGAAGAAATCTCACGGCTAGTGTGACTTCTTGTTCTGAGGTGGTGTTATTGGTGCTATCGTTGTAGCTCGCGAATAGCAGGTCGTTAACGCTGTATTACCAAGGTTATAGCATTTCGGAGTGGATACAGCGTCCGCCGGCGGATCTGCAGTGGCGAGAAATCTCACGGCTAGTGTGACTTCTTGTTCTGAGGTGGTGTTATTGGTGCTATCGTTGTAGCTCGCGAATAGCAGGTCGTTAACGCTGTATTACCAAGGTTATAGCATTTCGGAGTGGATACAGCGTCCGCCGGCGGATCTGCAGTTGCGAAGAAATCTCACGGCTAGTGTGACTTCTTGTTCTGAGGTGGTGTTATTGGTGCTATCGTTGTAGCTCGCGAATAGCAGGTCGTTAACGCTGTATTACCAAGGTTATAGCATTTCGGAGTGGATACAGCGTCCGCCGGCGGATCTGCAGTTGCGAAGAAATCTCACGGCTAGTGTGACTTCTTGTTCTGAGGTGGTGTTATTGGTGCTATCGTTGTAGCTCGCGAATAGCAGGTCGTTAACGCTGTATTACCAAGGTTATAGCATTTCGGAGTGGATACAGCGTCCGCCGGCGGATCTGCAGTTGCGAAGAAATCTCACGGCTAGTGTGACTTCTTGTTCTGAGGTGGTGTTATTGGTGCTATCGTTGTAGCTCGCGAATAGCAGGTCGTTAACGCTGTATTACCAAGGTTATAGCATTTCGGAGTGGATACAGCGTCCGCCGGCGGATCTGCAGTTGCGAAGAAATCTCACGGCTAGTGTGACTTCTTGTTCTGAGGTGGTGTTATTGGTGCTATCGTTATAGCTCGCGAATAGCAGGTCGTTAACGCTGTATTACCAAGGTTATAGCATTTCGGGAGTGGATACAGCGTCCGCCGGCGGATCTGCAGTTGCGAAGAAATCTCACGGCTAGTGTGGCTTCTTGTTCTGAGGTGGTGTTATTGGTGCTATCGTTGTAGCTCGCGAATAGCAGGTCGTTAACGCTGTATTACCAAGGTTATAGCATTTCGGAGTGGATACAGCGTCCGCAGGCGGATTTGCCGTGGCGAAGAAATATCACGGCTAGTGTGACTTCTTGTTCTGAGGTGGTGTTATTGGTGCTATCGTTGTAGCTCGCGAATAGCAGGTCGTTAACGCTGTATTGCCAAGGTTATAGCATTTCGGAGTGGATACAGCGTCCGCCGGCGGATCTGCAGTTGCGAAGAAATCTCACGGCTAGTGTGACTTCTTGTTCTGAGGTGGTGTTATTGGTGCTATCGTTGTAGCTCGCGAATAGCAGGTCGTTAACGCTGTATTACCAAGGTTATAGCAATTCGGAGTGGATACAGCGTCCGCCGGCGGATCTGCAGTTGCGAAGAAATCTCACGGCTAGTGTGACTTCTTGTTCTGAGGTGGTGTTATTGGTGCTATCGTTGTAGCTCGCGAATAGCAGGTCGTCCTCGTGGATAGGAGTGTCTGGTGCTTTTAGGTTTAGCAGAGCGTCGAATGCTGTCATCAACGGTAATGCTGCTCTGCCTCTGTGACCAGCGGACATCCATTCAGGTCTCGCACAATTCCACCCATTACAGCGGTTGAGACAGTTTCCTCGTCAGCCGTAATACTTTCTTTACATCTAGTCATGGCAGAATGTGACTGTTCACATTGTGATATCGCTAAGATGTGGATGCTGTCTTCATTGATGCGTCCTGTGTGGCGTTTTCGCTTGACCGAGCACTGGGTTTTGCATTGGCGTTGATGTGTGGCTAGAATAAGTTGCTCGGCTGCAGCAATAGTTGCATCGCTAACCCAATATACTTTTTCGATCTTTTCTTTTGGAGCAATGCATTGTACACGGCAGTGTGACCTGCGCATTTCAATGAATTCAGGCTCTCTTCGATGAACTCATGTGCGTTCAACTTTGAAACGCGGTTAGTGAGCATTACATTTAGCTCGTCCTGGACGTTTGGCGAGCGCAATGCTGCGTTTCTTGCGGCGTTTGAAGTTTTTGCTGCTCAATCTTCGCCTAAACCTAAAGACTATCACTCAATGGCGAGTGGGCAGCGAGTTGAACCAAAATGTAGGTATAACAGTCTGTAAATGAAAATAACAATTGTCTACTACCCAAAATATGGTAAAAAATTTATTCAGGTTTGACGGTGTCGTTGCTATGTTTGAAATTGGTGTTGACCAAGGTCAGATTCATATTCTGATCTGCAGAAATAGGATGGGTGCCGTTTTGTCTACTAGCCAAAATATGGTAAAAAAATTTATTCAGGTTTGACGGTGTCGTTGCTATGTTTGAAATTGGTGTTGACCAAGGTCAGATTCATATTCTGCGCTGCAGAAATGGGATGGGTGCCGTTACCTTTCCGTCGGCCAAGAGTAACAACGATATCTTCATCAGGGAGCCGGTACCGAGTCTGTGCATTGAAAACGCCGCATACAACAATTATCTCGACCTTCATATGCAGGCGCATGAAACGACTAACAAGTTGTTTGCAGAATAGGTGTTTTTCTTTGTCACTATCGATGTGACTGGGGAGTGCGCTGCCAGGATCGTGATGTTGGCATATTTGGCGCAAAAGAATGCTAACCGCGGGCCTATTGGGTAAAATGCAGTCATCCAGTCAAACAGTGTAGTCTTTGCAGTGATTCCTACATCTTACTTGCCAAATGTCGGGTATTGGGACAGCAATTTGTACTTCGGAGTTTCAGAGACGATGTCTACTGTCCCAAAATTTGGCAGTCGAGGCTCACAGAGTGCTGCGATGTCGATATTTCGTTTCCCAAATGAGTGACATAGCAACTGGGTCGCCCAACAGCATTCTGGTATTCCATGTAGCTATTGAAATGTTGACTTTTTATCGTGGTATCTTATAT
>JASANE010024966.1:0-11917 GCA_030248225.1 Trileptium ribeirensis | reverse complement strand
TATGTTATTACTAACCGTGCGTATTGCTTGGTTGGCTAATATTTCAGTGGAAACCATATGGCGCATTTCCGGTTGTGATAGTTGGGGCACTTGCCAGATTTAGGGGCTACATACCGAACACATGACTTAGTTGAATTGAAATGGTTGGCTAATATTTTTAGTGGAACCGTTATGGCACATTTCCGGTTGTGATAGTCGGGAACTAGCTAGATTTGGGGCTACATACCGAACACATGAGTTGCGTTGAATTGAAATGGTTGGCTAATATTTCAGTGGAAATCATATGGCGCGTTTGGGTTGTGATAGTCGGGCACTTGCCAGATTTGGGGCTACATACCAAACACATGACTTGCGTTGAATTGAAATGGTTGGCTAATATTTCAGTGGAAACCATATGGCACATTTCCGGTTGTGATAGTTGTTCGCATTGCCCAGTTGCGGCTTAATACCGAACACATGACTTGCGTTGAATTGGGATATGGTTGGCTAATATTTCAGGTGCGAAAGCATATGGCACATTTCCGGTTGTGATAGTTGTGCATTTGCCAGATTTGGGGGCTACATACCGAACACATGACTAGTGTTGATTTTAAATGGTTGGCTAATATTTCAGTGGAAACCATATGGCACATTTCCGGTTGCGATAGTTGTGCACTTGCCGGATTTGGGGCTACATACCGAACACATGACTTGCGTTGAATTGAAATGGTTGGCTAATATTTCAGTGGAAACCATATGGCACATTTCCGGTTGTGATAGTTGTGCACTTGCCAGATTTGGGGCTACATACCGAACACATGACTTGCGTTCAATTAAAATGGTTGGCTAATATTTCAGTGGGAACCATATGGCACATTTCCGGTTGTGATAGTTGTGCACTTGCCAGATTTGGGGCTACATACCGAACACATGACTTGCGTTGAATTGAAATGGTTGGCTAATATTTCAGTGGAAACCATATGGCACATTTCCGGTTGTGATAGTTGTGCACTTGCCAGATTTGGGGCTACATACCGAACACATGAGTTGCGTTGAATTGAAATGGTTGGCTATTATTTCAGTGGAAACCATATGGCACATTTCCGGTTGTGATAGTCGGGCACTTGCCAGATTTGGGGCTACATACCGAACACATGACTTGCGTTGAATTGAAATGGTTGGCTAATATTTCAGTGGAAACCATATGGCACATTTCCGGTTGTGATAGTTGTGCACTTTCCAGATTTGGGGCTACATACCGAACACATGACTTGCGTTGAATTGAAATGGTTGGCTAATATTTCAGTGGAGGTCATATGGCACATTTCCGGTTGTGATAGTTGTGCACTTGCCAGATTTGGGGGCTACATACCGAACACATGACTTGCGTAGAATTTAAATGGTTGGCTAATATTTCAGTGGAAACCATATGACACATTTCCGGTTGCGATAGTTGTGCACTTGCCCGGATTAAAAGAGCTACATACCGAACACATGACTTGCGTTGAATTGAAATGGTTGGCTAATATTTCAGTGGAAACCATATGGCACATTTCCGGTTGTGATAGTTGTGCACTTGCCAGATTTGGGGCTACATACCGAACACATGACTTGCGTTGAATTAAAATGGTTGGCTAATATTTCAGTGGGAACCATATGGCACATTTCCGGTTGTGATAGTTGTGCACTTGCCAGATTTGGGGCTACATACCGAACACATGACTTGCGTTGAATTGAAATGGTTAGCTAATATTTCAGTGGAAACCATATGGCACATTTCCGGTTGTGATAGTTGTGCACTTGCCAGATTTGGGGCTACATACCGAACACATGACTTGCGTTGAATTGAAATGGTTGGCTAATATTTCAGTGGAAACCATATGGCACATTTCCGGTTGCGATAGTTGTGCACTTGCCGGATTTGGGGCTACATACCGAACACATGACTTGCGTTGAATTGAAATGGTTGGCTAATATTTCAGTGGAAACCATATGGCACATTTCCGGTTGTGATAGTTGTGCACTTGCCAGATTTGGGGCTACATACCGAACACATGAGTTGCGTTGAATTGAAATGGTTGGCTATTATTTCAGTGGAAACCATATGGCACATTTCCGGTTGTGATAGTCGGGCACTTGCCAGATTTGGGGCTACATACCGAACACATGACTTGCGTTGAATTGAAATGGTTGGCTAATATTTCAGTGGAAACCATATGGCACATTTCCGGTTGTGATAGTTGTGCACTTTCCAGATTTGGGGCTACATACCGAACACATGACTTGCGTTGAATTGAAATGGTTGGCTAATATTTCAGTGGAAACCATATGGCACATTTCCGGTTGTGATAGTTGTGCACTTGCCAGATTTGGGGGCTACATACCGAACACATGACTTGCGTTGAATTTAAATGGTTGGCTAATATTTCAGTGGAAACCATATGGCACATTTCCGGTTGCGATAGTTGTACACTTGCCGGATTTAGGGGCTACATACCGAACACATGTCTTGCGTTGAATTGAAATGGTTGGCTAATATTTCAGTGGAAACCATATGGCACATTTCCGGTTGTGATAGTTGTGCACTTGCCAGATTTGGGGCTACATACCGAACACATGACTTGCGTTCAATTAAAATGGTTGGCTAATATTTCAGTGGGAACCATATGGCACATTTCCGGTTGTGATAGTTGTGCACTTGCCAGATTTGGGGCTACATACCGAACACATGACTTGCGTTGAATTGAAATGGTTGGCTAATATTTCAGTGGAAACCATATGGCACATTTCCGGTTGTGATAGTTGTGCACTTGCCAGATTTGGGGCTACATACCGAACACATGACTTGCGTTGAATTGAAATGGTTGGCTAATATTTCAGTGGAAACCATATGGCACATTTCCGGTTGTTATAGTTGTGCACTTGCCAGATTTGGGGCTACATACCGAACACATGAGTTGCGTTGAATTGAAATGGTTGGCTATTATTTCAGTGGAAACCATATGGCACATTTCCGGTTGTGATAGTCGGGCACTTGCCAGATTTGGGGCTACATACCGAACACATGACTTGCGTTGAATTGAAATGGTTGGCTAATATTTCAGTGGAAACCATATGGCACATTTCCGGTTGTGATAGTTGTGCACTTTCCAGATTTGGGGCTACATACCGAACACATGACTTGCGTTGAATTGAAATGGTTGGCTAATATTTCAGTGGAAACCATATGGCACATTTCCGGTTGTGATAGTTGTGCACTTGCCAGATTTGGGGGCTACATACCGAACACATGACTTGCGTTGAATTTAAATGGTTGGCTAATATTTCAGTGGAAACCATATGGCACATTTCCGGTTGCGATAGTTGTGCACTTGCCGGATTTGGGGCTACATACCGAACACATGACTTGCGTTGAATTGAAATGGTTGGCTAATATTTCAGTGGAAACCATATGGCACATTTCCGGTTGTGATAGTTGTGCACTTGCCAGATTTGGGGCTACATACCGAACACATGACTTGCGTTGAATTAAAATGGTTGGCTAATATTTCAGTGGGAACCATATGGCACATTTCCGGTTGTGATAGTTGTGCACTTGCCAGATTTGGGGCTACATACCGAACACATGACTTGCGTTGAATTGAAATGGTTGGCTAATATTTCAGTGGAAACCATATGGCACATTTCCGGTTGTGATAGTTGTGCACTTGCCAGATTTGGGGCTACATACCGAACACATGACTTGCGTTGAATTGAAATGGTTGGCTAATATTTCAGTGGAAACCATATGGCACATTTCCGGTTGCGATAGTTGTGCACTTGCCGGATTTGGGGCTACATACCGAACACATGACTTGCGTTGAATTGAAATGGTTGGCTAATATTTCAGTGGAAACCATATGGCACATTTCCGGTTGTGATAGTTGTGCACTTGCCTTTTTTGGGGCTAAATAACGTACACATGACTTGCGTTGAATTTAAATGGTTGGCTAATATTTCAGTGGGAACCATATGGCACATTTCCGGTTGTGATAGTTGTGCACTTGCCAGATTTGGGGGCTACATACCGAACACATGACTTGCGTTGAATTTAAATGGTTGGCTAATATTTCAGTGGAAACCATATGGCACATTTCCGGTTGCGATAGTTGTGCACTTGCCGGATTTGGGGCTACATACCGAACACATGACTTGCGTTGAATTGAAATGGTTGGCTAATATTTCAGTGGAAACCATATGGCACATTTCCGGTTGTGATAGTTGTGCACTTGCCAGATTTGGGGCTACATACCGAACACATGACTTGCGTTGAATTGAAATGGTTAGCTAATATTTCAGTGGAAACCATATGGCACATTTCCGGTTGTTATAGTTGTGCACTTGCCAGATTTGGGGCTACATACCGAACACATGACTTGCGTTGAATTGAAATGGTTGGCTAATATTTCAGCGTAAACTATATGCCACAGTAAACTCATTCAAATTACAATATTAGAGAAAATATGGGTTGCGTGGCATCGTTTTCAACATAAAGTATTGCAAGTTCAAGGCTTTGCAGTTGTTGAAAAATAGAAGAATCCTCCGCGGACAACGTGTTCTTCCATCATACGATGTGCGACTGTAACAATTGCCGTGTCAAAATCAGTTACAATTGCTTCGCGGTATGGTTAAACGCCGAGCTTAACACACTTGTCCGCGATGGCCTGAGACATATCCTCATACACCTATTAGGAGTTTTTGGCTATAAATGGAAAATCTCATATAACAATGCAAGTCGTTTCGTTCCCCAAACATCTTCTACATAAATGATTGATAACTTTGCAGATCTCTGGGGTCGCCAGACATATTTCGATATACTTATGTATGACTGAGAAACTTGGTAGATATTTGGAAAGACTATCTACATTGCCGTTAAATCAGATATATTTCTGTAGGTACAGAGATGACCATAAACATCGATTTTGTATATCTTGGGAAAAACGACGACGTGACCATCCCCGAGACATATTTGTCCACCCATTCCTGTTTTCGCATCTACCCGCTGCAGTGGAAGCATGGGTCAGGGGCAGTGCGCACCCGGAAATTTGCTAAAAGTGGAGGAACTTTGAAACTTTTGTGCTATGCAAGGGCCCAGCTAAAATTTTCACATTTTGCACACTGGAAAATAAAAGCTGTTGTATCAAAAGCACGAAACCTCGAACCTATTACGGGACGAATATATTGGGTGCGCCGTTTTTCCGTTACTTCTTTAAACTATCCTACAGTTAGCAAAGTCTTAAAAATGCTCCTGCAAACTGTACAAAATTTCCATCATATCATTATATTCCGCCACATAGAAAACCCGTAGATTAAGACTGCATAATAAACACATACACACATTATACTGCATATATACAATATTCCAATGCATTACAAAGTAACATACAATTAAGTTTTAAGATATATTCACACTTCACCTATAGATACATACCACAAATTAGCGCAAACAACACATTACACCAAAGATTGTAAATACATGTACAAATTATATGCAGTAAATCCTATTTTGCAGCTTAGTTTTTGTGAACATGTGTAATAACGGTGACGCATCTGCATGGCGCAACTTCCTAACACCATGTCCATACGGCCCCGGCTATCGTAACCTCATGGGCAGACCGTGAATGCTAAAATTTTCACCCTATTCTTGGTCAGACCCAAGAAGCTACGGAGCTTAGCAGGCCGCAGGCGCTTGACGGGGTGTGTTCGGACCCCGCCCGATTGGTTGCGCACGTGTCTAGTTTCAGGTATGATTTCTGAGGTCTCCAGGGAGGCTGGCACCGACACCTGCTCACAGGTCATGGAGCCTAGCCGCTATTCCCTATCTTAGACTCATGGGAAGTTGTTAAGTACTAATTTGTTGTGTTAAATGTTAGAATAAAAGTTGTAAATGTCCTTAGAAATTTGAGGCTCAAGTTGATTGCCTAATTAAGACCGTGACACGCTCCGTGCTAGAGAATTGTAGCCTATGTAGCCCCACAGGATTCCGACAGGCCCTGGAAGTTTAATGTCGGATAATCAGTGGCGTATCCTGCTCCTTTCAATAAATTCTATGCCTGCGTACTGATACCTTGACCAGTAGAAGTTTTGACTCATTAGAATAGAGCAAATCCCTAGTGAAATTTTGAGTCATTGTCATGAATGAGTTAAATTTTGCTTGTATTCTTGGATTATTTCATTCCCTAGTTCCAGTAACAAAACAAAGATGAATGCGTCAGAAGGCCATGCACGTCAGTGCTTGTGACATTCTCGCACACAAGCCATGGAGAGCAGTGCCTGCTCGTCCGAGCGGACAAACCACAAAAATCCCTATCGTCTCGGTATGAAATAAGGCTTCACTCGGTGTCAACGATGCAAGTTTATTTACATGATCAAGTTTTGTCATGGGGACGAGTGATTGTGAACAACTGTCGGGGCGAACTAGGTGAAGCGAATCCGAGCAGCCTAGTAGCTCGTGAAGATCGCTTCAGTCCGATAGACTATGAGGCACAAGACGTAAACAGGAAAAACATTAACGGAGCGTGCAGATACCCGCGCGGGCACGGACTAGGGGCGCTTATCCCTGCTTTAGCTCAATGTTAGCGATTATTTCTGCTATGGGGCACAGCAAGCAGGGGCCCTAGAGTGCTTCGAAAATTGCTCCTTGCAGCGTATCACCACGAATGATGGGTGATTTCACATAGCGACGGACATTAGGCGTGTCTATGATAAAAAACGGGGCTGAACCTGACTATGCGAGCTTCGAGCAACGCCGGTGATAGAGTGCTGCTAGGGGCGCTAATTAAATTATTCTAGCGACACGTTCGCAGAACTACTCATTCTTAGGTTCATTCGAGTGTAGCTGGCAACTTTACCTACCTAACAGTACGACTGACCGAACGGGAAGCAGGAGAAAAAAAGGGGGGGGGTAAGATAATTCATCATATTCGGGCAGGGGAATGCGGTCGGGATGTTGAATGACACGATGCGCTCTTTTAGATAATTTTCGAGGCCGCCCCAGGGGCGACCCAATTGTCTGGCTTTACTCTGTTTCTTTAGCCGGAATTTTCCTAGCGGCATGGTGGGGGCGCGTTTCACGGGCCGTACACACCTTGCCGGTCGGTTACCTGGTCTTTTCTCCTAGCCCCGAGGTCATCCTGAGTAGCCGGGCGTGGGGGCTTCTTTTGTTTTCTCTTTTGTTGCTGTTTCGTTACCTCTCTCTATCCGTGTTTCTTTTTCTTATACACTGCAGTATTACAGTGTCTCAACTGCGGTGTAGTGCAGCTGAGTTATCATCGACTTAGTAGTCGATGTTCTTGTGTTCCTATGGCTGACTGGTTAATACACATGAAACTGCAGCGGGCTTGAATTCCCCGTGCAGCATCGAAACTCAGAGGGAGAATAATAAAAGGGAAACTAACAAGAACTGCAAGCTGAACATACATAGTACCTAGCCTAACGGGCAACTCATTGTAAATAGTGAAATCTGGCTAAACTCAGCGATCAACTCTCTCCAAAAAGAAACCGGTGTTTTGCACTCGCTCAGTTTGGGGCCTAAAGGGCCAGAGCGAGCCGGGTAGTTCTCTTGTTTGAGGTGGTGAATAAATAAATTTTTATTTTAGCGGCGGGGGCAACAAATGTCTCCCCCGCAAAAGCATTGAATGAACACTGCGATAGTGCCAGCCATCGGCTTATTAGTCCATGCTCAATTTTAGACATTGGTCCCGAGAGAAGACCATGTCACTATGCTATAGTGAACACTCGTAAACTCAATGGTTCTAGTAGAGTAATTTTGGGGTGGGAGAGCGGCGTTTCAATTACAAACTGTTTGCACGCGGCACCAAATAGGTCTGGTGGAATTTTTGGATGGCTGGGGGCATCGTCCCGCCGGCCGTTTATCATGTTCTTTCGGGGCAGGTGTGGTCGCTTAGCATCGCTTCGGTCAGCCGTCCTAATGGAATTGGTGTTCAAATGAGACGACTACAGAATTCGTCTAAGTGCCCTAAAGCCGGAATCAAACAATTGAACCGAGACAATTCCTAGGCAACATTCCGCGTAAGCAGTAAACACCTTAAACTCAAGTATCAATGCCTAGAATTTGATCCGTCTTTTGTGTTCCCAAATTTTCTTAACTCAAATAGAATAAAAGAAATTTTAAGGGCTTCCTAAAGCCCGACTTAGGCTAGTCCTCCGTCCGTAATCTGCGTTTCTGTTCAAGCTCAAACACGGCATGAGCATTGAACAATCCACTAAGCTTCCAATTTGGAAAACCATTAAAACAAATCATTGAACAATTCCCTATTTCAGAGGTGGGCACGTTCAAGAAAATTTTGCCGTGGTCGACTCAGGAATATTCCACGATCCTAACTCAAAGGTGACAAGTCATGTAAAATCTGGACGAGAAGCGTCCATCTCGGTGTTTCTTACCTATGACCACGGGGGACAAGAAAGACTTTGACTTGGTTGACTAGTCCTCACAGCGCTCTGTACGGGTGTACTCTAAATCGCCAAATGCCTCCTGCATCGGAACTCGATACGAAAGACTGATTCCGTTAAGATTGTACGTAGCAGTTCTGAGGGGACCGGGTGGGTGAAGACCCGAACGCAAATAGTTCTACCTAGGGACGAGGGACGCGCTACATTCACGAACTACCTAAACGAACGGCCTGTTACTCTTCATACAGCAGGGAAAACTAGACCCCTGCAGCCATTAGACCTTCAAGTACTTACGAACGTTGATCCTTGGGACAGCATCAGCTGAACCCCCTTCGCGAGGTATGCACTTTCGCGGAAAATCCCTGGTCCATCGCATCAACCCGAAGCGAAAAGCGAAAAGAATAAATACAGAGCCGAATGAAAACCACAAATAACATAGAAACAATGCGTCGAAGCCGGTCAGTAAAGTCGACCGAACTCCGCGCTGTCGAAGTACAAATGATTCGACGAGTCGACGCGTTGATCGTCGCCTCAAAATTTTCGCCCATGTTGTGGGATGGCGATTTTGTCGCCACCCAATCGTCGTTCGTCGTCGCCCGCCCACTTTTTGGGTTTCTTGTTCAGTGTCCAATTGGGGACACTTCCGGAAATTCAAATCGTGACGGCTACCGTAATCCGTCGATGTCCTTAGAGGGAGTCGGCTTCAATTAAATTTGCCGACACCAAATTTGAACCCTCTGAGTACTCGGAAGTTGACCATCTGTGATTTTCGTCCCAATTTCCTCAAGAAAAGTAAACTCTGAAGTCCTAATTTCCCGTAATTATCGCCGGATGTCCAGCGAAACCGGATCCTAAACTCACAATATTCAAACTGCTTCTGGTCCCTGCTTAACTCAAACTACTGAAAATACTTTCGGGTCACGCAATTTACTTCTTTCAGTCCCAATTAGCGTGACAATCTGTCCGACATTTGACTGTTTGCTTTCCCCAGCCCATCTCTAGTCGGCGGCCATCGACTCGGTCTTTAAGGTTTCCAACATGCCGCCCTCCTAATTAAGCTAAATTTGACTTGGAAGATGACCCTCGCTCATGAGGACATCTTAAAACGTTAAGAAAAATCAAGCTAGTTTTTTAACTTTCTTGGGACTATCTAAGCTTCAGCGACTTGCCGGGGTGGAACCGGCGACGAGAAAACGCCCGTCTCGGGACCAGAGACGGGGCAAACCCTAACGTGTTCCTACTTGGTCAGGAGCCCTGCTTCAAGGCCCCTAGGTTCCGCGAGAGGGCCCTAAAGTCAACCCCCCGTTCGTCCTAGTCGTCCGAATTTTGTCTGTCCGTAAAACTCTGAAATTTTAACGCTTTTTGTAAGCGATGTCCTCGTCCGTCCGATATATATAATACTTACATATAAATACAATATATATATAAACATATATGTGTACACACATGGATACACATACACAAATACACACACTACATGCAGTAGACATAGCGGCGTCCTGACCGACAGAAAGGTCGCTCAGGATAAACACATATTTGAAACACACCCGCAACAACAACAACAACAAGACGACGAAGAAGACAGACCAAAAACGTCGGTTAGAGAGAGAGCGAGGACAAGAAGACGAAAGGACAACGAGGACACGAAGAGGGCGCGGGAAGGGAAGCGGGACAAGGGGAATCCCGGGGGAATTTCGAGGGGCTGGGGTAAAATTCGCTCCCAGGACGACGAATGGAGTCGATCGGTACCAAACTCGAGGGGGAGGTCGTAATAGCGGGTCGGAACCCACCTATGTGTTCCTATATATAAGTATGGGGGGCCTCAGAGGGTTCTCCTGCGGTGACGGTTGGGCGGAGCGATGCCCGCCGGGTACCGTTGGACTCGTCGTCCGATCGCAATACGAGGGGTGATATCGCTGCCGGGGCGGCAGGGGTACAAATGGTGCTAAAATTACAACGATTAGAGAGAGTAGCGGCTTCGGTAGGATTGCTTTCGCCGGCTGTCTCGGGTTAACAGGGCGGCGGACCGTGACCCGCCGGGTATTTTTGGAGATATCTCGTCGAGACGAATCCAATGAGGGGCGGTTCGCCCATTTTGGAGTTGAGCGAAAAATCTCGAACCATCGGTGCCCACTAGTGGTTGGCAACAGAGATTTAGGCACCTTTAGGTGGCTACCACGAGTCAGCGGGGATTCGGACGGGGGTCCGGCGCACGTCGTTGGATTTGTACAGTCGCGACTAACAAAACCAGGGGTCGCATGCGCCGCTCCAAAGTGGGGTAGGACAATGAGGATGTCGGAAGGTGGGGGCTTACATTAGTCACATACTACAACGGCGCTAAGGGAACGAGGCGATTTCACCCGAGATAGTCGTCCAACGGGCACACACATATATATATGTACATTTATATAGTCTGTCATAAATATATGGAATGTAACAGTCCGGATTCAACTTTGACAACCCAACTTATCGTAAGTAGCGGTTGTCTTTATACGTTCCAAGCGAGGTTCAGGCGTTGTTCGGGGCGATTTTGATGTCCCACAATAGTACCCAAAATGTTCTACCAACCCGCTCCGGTTATTCCCGGATGATACTGCCCTAGACGGGTGCGGGCTATCAAATTAACCCGGTATCCGTCGCTCTTTCTAAGCTAGAAAAGTGCCGTACGTGTAAAGTAAGTTGTTCGTGAATGTTGATTTCCCGTGACCTTTGCTTAACATGTAGGTAAAACCAAGTAGACTTACTATTTTTGATTTCTGTCTTAATAAGCTTATTAACTTGAACGTGCAGCCAGGGGCCTCCTATTCCCGGGCGGTCATAACCGTCAAAGTTTTAACATATAGTGGAGGCGGATTGGCGTTCGGCGTGATTCCTTGCATCAGTCGGTGGGGGGGGGTTCCATGTTCAGCCTTACGCGTTGGTTGAAACAGCTTACGGCTCTTTGATCAGGTCAAGTCACAACACTCGTCCCGGTAAGAACACGGTTACTAAAGCAAAAATCATCATTTAGTAAAATGCAACATTATTATACACAAATCAGTGATAAAGTACTACATTTTATATACGAACCACGGGCAAAAATGCAACGTTTTTATATATATACAAACCATCGATAAAGATACAACATTTTTTATATGCAAACCAACGATAAAGATACAACGTTTTTATATACGACCCATTAATATTGATAAAGATACACCATTTTTATATACGAACTATTGATATTGATAAAGACACAACATTTTTATATACGACCCATTGATATTGATAAAGATACACCATTTTTATATACGAACCATTGATATTGATAAAGACACAACATTTTTATATACAATCCATTGATAAAGATACAACATTTTTATATACGAACCATTGATATTGATAAAGACACAACATTTTTATATAAGATCCATTGATAAAAATACAACAGTTTTATATACGAACCTCTAATAAAGATACTACATTTGTACGCAATACTACAACATCA
>JASANE010024964.1:0-12656 GCA_030248225.1 Trileptium ribeirensis | reverse complement strand
GTACTTCGTTCAGTTACGTATTGTTCATTTCTATTGAGGTTAAAAGCGGTAGAAATAACTTTTTTACGTAATTTAATAGACTTTTAACTTCGTTTTGGAAAATATTGTCAAGGTTTGTTAACTGTGGGTGTTTACATGGCTAAAATAAAATGTTTGAAAGATGGTACTGAACCAGAGTAGCACAAAATCAGGCCGGGAGCATGAACCAGATCCACCAAAAGAAAATAAAGATTCCAGGCCCCGCCGCGGACCGCAATTTGGGGAAGCCAGTGTTAGATGTCTAGGACAATCACTCCTAGGCTTCTTAACGAAAATTCACTGCGCAGTTATGAAGCAAAATAAAGAACTGTGGCCACACTAACTCTTTGACAGATACACCCCTCGCATTCTAGGGTCATTTCCGCTGCGATGTTTTTTGGTCGGGGTGGGTAGAAGTGAATATTTTGATCTTTAGCACAGAAACGTGGCGGGAGCTGGCAAAAATGTTATTTACGCTAGGAAGTCTCATTACTTAGCTATTTTCAACGTTGAATATTTTTGCCTCACCCCCGCCGTAAGGGACTGGACATCCGCATCAGGTCCCAAATTGACAAAAACCGTAATGACTAATTTTACGACCTGTTTTTTCTGGGTAGTGCCGTGGCTCGGTGTTAGAAATTATGGCCTTGATTCTTTTGTGCAGGATTAGTCAGGTCTACACTACATTTTTAGTTACACGGATTTTTTTCAAATGTACTCCAATTGCTGGAGAGTGAGAGCTGCCGATATGGGATGGACACTTAGCTTCCCCCCGACCAAATTCTTTTTTGGTCATTACTCGTTTAATTATGCACGGTACATGAGTGTTCTTAGTAAATACATGCCTATCCCTTGGGTACCTTTTGAAAAAATATGTTAACCCAGGGACTGAATTTACCCATCGCCAGGGTAAAAACATGGGTTTCAAACATTCATACCCCCCGACCATTGCTAGTTTCAGGATATCTTGGGATGAGTACAACTCCATTAAGTTGTCTGTTATGGTTCTTTCCCATAGGAAGGAAATGGTAAAACAACCTGAGCTCTATCTCACACGGCCGACCTGTTGATCTCAGGCTTTGGTCCCCCCTGGCCACATTTTTACCCCCTACCTCAACCACACCAAAAATTTCAAAAAATGCCATATGAATATAAGACAAATACCTAGGGCGTCACCACAAGCTTTTCAAAAGTGGAGGGGTTCGGTCATTTAAATTCATTTATTCTATTTTATTATATTCTTCACCCATAATTTAATTTTTCATGTTCGTCGGCAAAAACGAACAAGTGGGCCCCCGCCTCCCCGTCTTGTGCCGCCCCTGCAAATATCTAAAATAAAACTAAATATAAGATTTAAAAATCTGATTTACTAAAACCACTGAATCTCGTAAAACGCAAGTATGTATATGAAATGAATAGTATAACATGTGTAAAAATATAGCCTTGCTGATAGCCGAGCTAGATTTTCCGGCAAATCCGTTGGTTTAGCAGCACTATTTGACGCAAGAGCAAAATCTGTTCAATGCTTTATAAAAGTCGTTGAGAAACCTTTGTGAAAGGTGAATTTGACCACACAGCCTTGGCTATGCCTGTGAGAACCGTGAGTCATTACCGGTGATTCCAATGCTAAGAATTAGAAACGAAACATTACGAACTTATTAGCTCTCTGCTCGTAGGACGCTCATACACATGGTGGAAGCTTTCAGTACTAGCGCCGTTTCGCTGTGGACAATATTTGTTTGTATACTGTTGTTTAATGACCTCGCCTGTATTAGCTCGATAAGTGCATTTTAGCTGTTGACTTTTGCGGCTTAAAAGTCCTTTAAAAGTTTTGAGGATTTTGCGCACGTCTGCTCTCATAACTCGCCAAACATACGACTGCCTAATTTTGGCCAACATCAGCCGGTAGCCTTCATGCGAGAGCTTGTGAAAGCAAATAATCGTTATCGTATCGTATTGACAGAAATGTCGATAACTGTCGTCGCTGTAGATACATATTCCGTTGATAGATGTTTGTAGGATCCATAGTGATGCTGATTTGAAAAATGATTGCAGATTTTTATAGCTGGGCAGCGTCGCTTGAATTGCGATAAAGATTGCGCGCGAAAGGCAGTGTCGAAGATATTTTTGGCTGCAGCAAAATGTGTAGCACTGATTTTGATTTTAAAGGAAATGCGATGACACCGGCATTGTTTATGACAAGGGTGTTAAGTATTAAAACAGCTGACAGATGGCTTATGGTATGTGTGCAAAGAAAATGTTGAACTAGGGAATCAGTAGAAACGTTTGAAGCTATGGAAATTGCAAGCAGTTAACATCGAATGACGGATTCTTTCACTCGTTGTCACATAACTTTAGACTTAATGGACAGTGCTCACCGTTAAGACGCTGATACAGAAGGAAGGGCTCCAGGGATTTTGTTGTACGCACCTGTCGTTGGCCACCACGTTGCAGATAGTACAATATTAGTTGCCTGACGATGTCCTATTTCATTGAGAATTATCGGATCGAACGATTTTCGTGGGCACTGGAAATTCTATACTTTTGGTCCATTTGGTCCTTTTCGTGAAATCGGTGAGGGGCGTGGCGTTCTGGAGATTTCTTGACAGTATGCAGTGTCGTTGCGCTGCACAAATCATCACGCTTGAAAATACTTGCCCGTTCGCGGGCGTATTCGCCCGTTGTTGCCTACATCGATGTCTATCATTTTCTCCCGGTCCTACGAAATACGCTGACACGTCGTGACGTTGTGATGTAATTTGGATGAGTCATTGTAGTCGTTTCTGGGATACCGGCTCAAATCGCTGTGTGTGATCTGACCGTGTTGTTTTTGTTGAGCACTGAACTGATATGTAGTAGCGTTTACTTGGATAAGTAATATCCGTTGGTCTTAATTTTATGAAGAACACCAAAAACTCAGTCTTATTAAGAAATAACAAGAAGACACCAAGCAGTAGAGAAAGCAGCCTGATTCACTGACTGTTTCAGGCATCTGAGGATGTAAATTCCGAAATGGTCCTGCTTATATAGACAAGATTTGAAATGGGTAAATCAGTTAAAATCCGTCGGGGTCTATTATAAAATAGAAACCAGTCTGAAAACATCCGAGCGATTTTTCATTGCAGCAAACCAGTTTTATGCTGCCACATAACATGCAATACTTTGTGTAGCTGTCATTTAATCATTTAGATTTTGTCTACCCAGTGTGTTTAGCAGAACTAAGATAGACCGACCTCGTAATTAACCACGAAACAAGTTGCCTTCAGTTTTTAATACGTAGGTTTGCCGAAATAACTACACCTAGCCAAGTAAAATTAAAATAATGTTTTGATTTTGTCTTCATAGCACTTAAAATTTGGGTTCTGAATTAGTGACTTAGACAGTCTATTACCTTAGTTATCGGAACAAAATGACTTGTAAAAACGTACACATTCAATTCCGTCAGCTTCAAATCATGCCTCAAGTAAATATCTACCGTTTTTGCAGAGGATTTTCATAGTACCAAACTTGTGACACAAATTTATAATCTCTAGACATAATATTTTATGAAGTGCCACCAGTATATTTTTGGGACCTAAACAGTAGCAGAAATTACTATTTCACGCATCCTCCAATGTTACTGATACTAAAAGTCTGAAATTTTAATTACAAATGTGAATCACAGTGAATAATAATTTCGTTAACTAAATGGATTTGACAGCCTGTGCTTTACTATGTTTATAAAAATATAACCATTTATCCGTGAATCAGCAACTGCCTATAACAACTGAACAATTTTTGGGTACAATTTAAACATTATTTCGGGAAACTACAATTTCATAAAAGTCTAAAAAATTAGGAATTTTTGGTCGCTGAACCATGGGAGCGCCATACCCCTGTACCCATGGAACCATGGGTCGCAGAGCAAAATCAACACCGGCAATGACTTTCCCATGCAAGATACCCCAAGTAAAACCTTTCAGCCGCCCAGGACATCAGAACAAATTTTCGAATTTTGGGTCGAGGAACCACGAGGGTGCCTTACATCAAACCCCATGAACTGGAGGCTTAATTGAAAAACAAAAAATAGGCATCGGCATCTACCATTTTACTGTGAAATAAAACCAACCAGAGAAAAAAATCAGAAGTTAAGATAAAAACCTTGCTTCCATGAAGGGTACTAAATGGGGTAAAAAACTTACATTTTGATCTCTGATCCAGGAACGAGACCTCTAATCAAAAAACACTCTGGGATGTACACGGTAAATAGATTATAGCGGTTCGAATGAGCCCAAAATCATGAAAATCGGAGTTATGGCCGATCACATACACACACAGACGGAATTTAAAAGCTTTCATCCCTGCAACACACAATCTCCACTACGTTACGCTACATTCTGATAAGGATCTAATATAGCCTTTCTTAGATAAAGATTTGAATTCGTGGTGATTTCGACAAGCCAAAAAATTTGCTAAATTATAGAACATATGGTACAGTTCCAATAATCAAAATCCACTGCTGTCGTCAAATATTCAGAGTAAGAAATTTTCACGCGGAAATCTGCCATGAAAAATGGTCCACTGAACTTTAAACTTGCAGAGATACTAAAATTTATTCCCGATAAATAAAAATTCCAGAGTCTTCATGGTGACTGCTGACATGTTTATGTTCCATGAGCATTTTTGCGCATCAAAGAAACTGCACCACGGAAACTGGGAAATACGATACAGTGTGATGTACTGTAAGGCCGCTGGCCTTAGACTTCAAGTCTTATATGAGAACCTTGGATCGTTTGCCATTTCAGCCGATTAAGAGCGTCGTTGATGTCCAATAGTGGTTTGTTTGCGTTTATACTTTCAAATTTTTTTCAGATATGGGGTTCAAAATTTCTTCAAAATTTGACTGTTAAAGTGTAGTTGTAAAATCTTGAAAATCATCAAACTTGATCTCACATTTTTAGTTAAAAATTGTTCACATCTGTTCGTCGTCCCTGATTACGTGAAGCAATACGCTACAAAATATTAAGCAGTGTTTACACGTTGAAACTACCCAAAAATTAAAAATGCTTAAAATTTTTGATCAAAATTAGAGCTGAAATCAAAATCAGAGTTTCGACGTAAATTACGAGCAAAAAGTTTGAACGTGTGAGCGTATATACACTTAACAATCTTTCGTATTCAAGGGCGCCACCACCAGAGCAGGGTGCAGGGGCGTTTTTAATAGATAGCCACCACCCCACATAAAAACATCTTGGGTAGAGGGTTATTATTAATAACCAAATGTTCGTACCTCCAATCTTAGCCATTCTATGCCAGTCTTTACTAAATTTCCGCGCGTATGAATATGGAAAAGGTGCTATAGATCTAGGAGTAAGATTGTTTTGGAAATAACATCGAAAAGGGCGTAACTCCCTACCCTCAGTAGACACCTATGCCCACGGTAACAAATTGCTACCCAGCCTCGATACAGTGAAATCGTGGCAGCGCCGCCGTTGGTGTTAGAGAGTTTTAGTTCTATTTGTTCATACCAGAAGTTACTATGTATATACACACCTAAAGCGTACTAAAGACTATCTGTATAGCCCACATGGAACCCATCTGACAACAAATTAGATCATTCAGAATTAATATATAATTATTTGGCCGAGCCGGAAGAAATCTTAAAATTTTATAACACGATGTCGAGAGTAATTGTACTGTTTTAACGTGAACGGCTATATATACTAAATGTTTTATTATAACTAAAAAATTTAAAATACAGAAACTAATTTCAAAGAAAAACTTACTAAACGTAAGTAGAAATATAATAACAATTTGTTCCACCAATTGATTCATTTCAACGGACCGCTGAATACGTGAGTGGTGTTCGATGACAGGGGCTCAGCTGAAATCCGTACAAGGTTCCTGAGAGCACACATTTCCAGGAACATCCGTTCACCAAAATCGATATTCCTTTCGGAACTAATTTGAAGCAAAGCGACGTCTTGTGATAAATTTACCTTACATTATGCTTTCGTAAATGACTATAAAAATGAGCTGAAAAGTATATGTGTACTCAATTTTAATGATAGAGTAAACCGCTACAAACGAATATGTATTTATGGCAAAAGTTAAGCATGCGATCGAGATAACACTCAGTATTGTGTAACACACATGATATAAGACTATAAAGCATGAAGTCTTTAAAAAATTATTAATGATCGGAGCACAGCGAACCTTGCGTTCAATGATAGTGGGATTGCACGAAGCGAACCAACAACCTTGTGTGCCTTGCCACATAGGAAGTGCCGCTGTTATCTGAAATTGTAGCAACGAGTTGAATAACTTAAATTGTGCAAACATATGCGGCTGACAACTGGAGAACATAAATTTTGTGCGAGGTTTCATGACAAACAACAACAGCATTACCATGATACGGGTATATATTCGTATATTGCTTTTGTTGAAACATTTTTGTTACTGGTACACTGGTAGTTCCAAATTCATTATTTATGTCCGGACCTCTCTGTGATGACCTAAACTGCTGACAGAACAAATTTCGTTATGCAGAGTCTACGCTTACCAGTGTACGTTTAATTGAAACTTATATGTTGTTGTACCATATTTTCAATTTGCTGATGCACTGTTTTGGTTTTGTCGACATGGATTCGTGCAATAATTTGCTTGAATGCGACATCTAATACGGCTAAAATTCAGGGAGCTCTGCGGAAATTCCTGTTCACTGTGTGTTCAGCATATGATTGCACAAAGACATATTTTCCCCCGAACATATATCTTACTTATATCTTGCTTTGCGTCTTTAATTTTTAAGCCGCGCATGTTTTTTGCTTTACAAATAAGTACTGAAATTTCGATGGCTTTGCGGCAGCTGGGAGGTCAATGTTGTTGTCTAGTATGAAATATAAATTCTACCGATTATTGGCTAACTAGATGCGCTGATGTATATAACAGAAATTAACGAATTACTACAGTTAGTCCTAGAGAATAATAAGATAACGAATATTTCTGGCTACTGTGAGCAGAATTTGCAGATTGTTAAGTTTGAAAATCTGTTTTTTCACGTCCGCCCATACTCGACTGAATTATAAGTACTCCTGATTCCATTTCCCTATTACAATTTAGCTAAGCACGGTTCACCGCTGAATTTACCATAGATAATATGATACATTATTAGTGGAATTTTCTTATTTTATGAACTTAGCTAAGCATTTCGCAATTGGTCGTGTTTATGTGTAATGCAAGCTGTGTCTTTAGTCTTACCCAATGTATTACACAAAGGTTACTCTTTTACTAATGTTGGGAAATTGTACAGCCGGACCTAGATTTTTGCGCAAATAGTGTTATCCGGTATATTCAAATGTAAATATACGGATTGAGCTTAATAAATACTCCAAAATGCTTATTCCCCAACAAATATGTTGAAAGTAGGCCATCTGGTGTCTGAATTTGATGGTAAAATGACGTCGATCTGCTATTCAATAAGAATTGCATAAAACTGTACTCAAAGTACAGTTTTATTAAAACTTGTAGTAAAAGTGCAGACATCTACTCAATGTTTACAGATACAGACACAATGATGCCGGTATGTAATTGATAATAAATACAATCGAGTATACAATATGTCTACATATAAATGTATCACATATTATACGTATACATATGCGCACAAACACATATAAATATACACAGTGTTCTGCGGGGTCCCAAGATTATGGACGATTGAGATTTTTTCTCAATTTGTTTTAATGTTTCTAACACATAGTTACGTCTAATTTGTAGTCCGTAAAACCAAATTAAAAAGTTAAGTGAACGCTATTTATTTCATAGAAATAAAACGATGAATGAGTAAGGAGAACAGTTCAGTCAAATAGAAGACCGGCAGATAAGAGAGGGCTTGCTAAAATAATAAAAATTGGTGACCTTTTGCAATTACATTTTTCTTTTCTTCACTATTGCACAGTTAACAGTAGGAACGGTGTACAAAACACTGGATTGTTCGTGAGTTGATTGTAATATATAAACGATTGAGATTTTACACTTGACAAATGTATACTATTATAATTAATTTATGACATGAAAGTATAATAGTTTAATTTGTTCGAACTTTATTAGTACTAACAGTGCGAACTTGGTTACTAAAATCATACAGAAGTGTTTGGTCAAATGCAATATATATGTTGAAAGTAATATTTCAGTCATAAAAATTTTATGATACTTACATAGAAATATATAAATTTGAAACATTTAAGCTGTTAATGCTCTAGACATTTAATGGTATATTACAAAAATGGTTTATTTCAAAAATGTCTATTTTTTCCTTATTATGCCGGAGTTATAATTTTGATACAACTGCATTTGAACGCAAAACCGGCAGCCAAATTTTATAAAGAGCGCTGCAGGTTTGGAATTTGGAACCGATACTCCTAAACACGATTGGGGACAAATTAATCATAATTTAAGTTTGAATTGTAGAATTTTCAAAAATCAAGTAAATTGTGCAACAAAAAGACGTACTTCACAACTCGAGCTATAAACAAAAGACAGTCTACGACCAACAGCACCAGTGCTCGAAACAAATACATTAAAGCGATCAATAATTGTGAAGGAAACAAGGTTAACTATTTGGAACAAGGTGGAGCAGGTAGTATTTCGTCATAAAACCTCAAAATTTAAAAATTTTAATGGAGTCCTTCAATCTAAGTATGCTGAAAAAGCGATAGGGTGCTGTAAGTTCTAAATAAGTTTAAGGATACACCCAAAAATCTATTGCTAAATTTTATTACAGGCTCGACTCTGCTCGGCTCACAGTTCTATGCAATATGTAGGCTCGGTTCGGTCACCTGTCACCTATAAATCTCGAAAATAAGTTCTAAATTGAAAAAGATAACTGCTGTAGAACAAGTAATTCTCAAAATATAGATGCGCAATTCTGGAATTAATGTATAAAACGCGACTCAGACAAAATCACGTTTAAAAATGTATATTTCATAATATTGTTTCAATCAATCAATGAGCTTATAAACCAGTCAATCAATCAGTCAATCAATCATTCGATCAATCAATCAAGCAATCTCTCAATCAGTTTACTAACAAAGATTATTTAATATATTAAAAATAACAATCATAAAGTATATACAGAACAATTACTACAGGTAACATAATTATCGCAATTAAACAGTTTCATGTTTTTCTGACTGGGAATCTTGTTTATAGATAAAATTCAGCGGCTAAAAAAGAGAGGAAACATAATTTTCCTGTGACATATACACAATTTTTTTAATAAAATGTCGAATAAACATTTATACTTAATTTATAAAAATTAGCAAAAATAAGTCATACTTGGCATACAATTTTGAAAAATAACACGGTTTGTGAAATTTGTGGCTTTTAAACAAAGATTTTTTCAAATACGATAATAGATTGTTGATATAATCACGGGACAATTTTCACACAAATTTTATCATATAGTTTACACAGCAAATTTTAGAGTTGTAACAATCAAAGTCTGCGATTTTTTGAATTTTATGTCTTTTCTTACTGAGAAAAAAATGATTGATTAGTTATAGACTAGAAAATATAAGAATACAACAATTACATGAGCGGATTGGAAATATCTTCTACAAAACATGAATAATAGAAATATTTTAGTTGACTCTATACGAGAAAGTGCAAATGCACGAATGAAGGACTCTTGTTGTTTGAGATACAGAATCGATTTGGGAATCTGAGTTACATATTTTTACGTGCAACCGTTGCAAATATCAAACTCCGAAAACACGATGATAATGATGCTTTGCGACAATCCATTTGTTGTCCTATTGTGTGTTACGTTGAAAGGATCTAGAGACCGCAGAAGATAGAAAATGTTGGTTTTGCCCCCCCCTACACAGTGGTGGGGGAAGTGGGGTGATGACTCATGGCCAACACACAAGTGTGGTGGGTGGGGGGTGACAGGTGGTTATACTTTGTTCCAGTTGCTATGGCAACGTAATTGTAGTTTTTATGGAACTACATATATATTTATATATATATTGCGAGCTATCTAATAAACCACGGAACTTAAAAGCCAAATATATGGAGTGGAAGAGTTGCTAATAGACACACTACTTCACCACCACCACACAAGTGTGGGGTGTACAACCCCACACAAGTGATAGGCCCACACGGGGGTTCACATTTTGGGTATTAAAGTTTTATGTTCCAAAATTTGCTACGGGATTACCCGAAAAGGACGGGATGCCGGATTTGACGGGTTTAGCCGAATGAACGATAGGTAAACATATAAGCATCCAAAAGTGACGGGATTAGCGAGTCTACTATATATATATGTATATTAAAAATGCACGAGAACCTCATTAGAAATGTAAACCAAGGCTGATTAATGACACACCTACAATCATTATATATCATCAAAGTAGTATTTTACCAAAATTTTTTTTAATCCCAAATTTATATTACTAACCACTTATTTTTTTTTGCAGGCGTTCTTTCTATGCACAAACATCTTTTACAGACATAACAAAATAGTCATTTCCTATTTAATAGAGATTAATAAATTGTTTATGATATACGCAGAAGACCGCTTTCAATTATCTGTTTATACTTACAATTTCACTTATTTAGCACGATTTCAGGACTCTGATCTTTGCTATCAAACAATTCATTGTTTTAGCTTCACAATAGTCTGTAGATTAGTCATAATGGCATTATTTTACGTGCGGTTGAAATAGAATACGCACATGTTTTTTGATATTTATGTAGAACAAAAATAAATTACTCTGATATGTGAAAAGTCGCCGAGGTCTCTTTCCACTGGGTACCTTGGAAAGATATGTTGCCCGTTGCACAGTCACAAACAATGGACGAATCAATCAACTAGAAGTTGCATTAAGCTAGCAGCATAACATACAATACTTTAATGTTTTGGTACGAACGGCTATCAAACAGTATGGGAGCATTGATGCTGTATCACATACATAACATAATAAATATGCACGGTGAGCATATGAACCAAGTTATTAACAGGTTATATTGTGTAATAACATAATGAGTCCTTTAGGTTATATGCCCCAGCCCGGAAATCTTAATTTTGCAGTATTGCGGCCGATTTTGGTACCATTCAATTCATTCTTTCTTCGAGTTGGTTAAAAATATCTTTTCAAACCATGTTTTTGACAAATTTTAACGATTTTATTGGTTACTCTATCTAAAATTTTTTAAAAATTCTGTCAATTGTTTGCATATGAACTGCAGTGATAAGCTGAGTTAGATGGTTTCAGAATCAGAATCAACTGAATTCGTCAGTTAACAGCCTACGTTATGTCTTGGAATTTCACTTAAATGGGCATATCTGTTTAACCCATTAATGGGTTGAGCTCATTCAACATCATTCGACTAAGATACACGCTCTTACTAAGAAAGACGCCCGGGCATATTCAAGTATTACTGTCAAGTCTAAGCAAATTTTGTTGACATTTAAGTTATATCCCCAGTCCGATATGATCTCAGCAATATTATCTCCACAGGCAAGACACTTAACGTCTTATCCACTGTAAAGATATGGTTGCTGCGATTGCACGTTGTTGTAGATATGGTATCAACCATTGCACGCAAGCTATAGATATAGACGCTAACATTGCTCTAGCCGCATAGTCATAGACAGCAATATTTCACTCGACATGTGGTAACAGACGCGCGTTATAAGCATTTTGCGTGCAATGGAAAGCCGTTGTCTTCATTTTGCGTGCAGTCGTTGCGCGACGTGTCTACGGTGTGCAATTCGTGCATTCACTTCTGTGTGAAAGACGCATTACTTAAGGTATACTATCCACAAAAATAAATATATTTCAACTTTATATGCTGATTCAGAAAATCAGTCCATGTATGAATGCATGAAATATCTTTTTTCATAAATAAATTTATCATGTTTCAGTGTTAAAATTTAAATTATATCTGTGATATTTCATAGAAAAAGTGCTGCATTGAATAATATGAAATAATAATTTATTTGTGATTAATACCAAGAAAAATCTTTTTAAGAAAATTTTGTCATATAAATCGATGAACGGGAGAAGAGGTTAAATAGATAAGTTCGATACAAGTCGGGTTTGGGAAATCTTAGTTTAATGACCCTAATAGTATAATATAAATTAGTTGTCAAGACTGCAGCAAACATTAAACAAATTATACTAATGTAACAGGAAATCAGCCAAACAATGAAATTTTGTGTAGCAGAACATTGAAAAGTTGAATTTACTGCATGAACACAGTTTTTATTGTTGTATAAAAAGAATGCAAGTTAATACCATTTTAATTATTAAAGTTTTACGAGTAAGTGCTGCAATTAGTTGTGGTGTCAGCAAGAACCCACCATAAGTCTGAAATGTGTTAAATGATTTTACTACGAAACACGTTGTATAAACTATGTTCAGTCTTGAAAAGAAAACTTTAAGCAGAGATTAGTAAAAAAAGAATTGAAACAATCGGCCGTACTCATATACTTTGCCGCATACGGCTATATGGTTATTTTTCGGCTTAACCGTAATTACGTCAGGGCATATAAGTTAATGTGTCCTAGAGTGATACCGGCTACCCACCCCACCAGAGTTTCTTGTGTGCTTACCGCCTGCCAGGACACCATTACCCAATGAGATTAGATA
>JASANE010024963.1:0-16064 GCA_030248225.1 Trileptium ribeirensis | reverse complement strand
GATCTTCATATCCACCTTTTTTCAACAACAAAACATCGGCGATGCAAGCATAACTTCCAGGAATTTTGATGATTTTTATTTACAAAAAGAGACTCTTTAGGCCTTTTATTTGCGGTATTGAGACCGGCAAAGCCATGGCTCGTTCAAAAATTATAATAAATTCGAACCCGAGCAGCGCAAAAGCTGCTCAGGATTTTACACAGATCTCATAGATTTCTTCCCGGTATTTCATATGTTAGGTTTTGATTTAGCTTTACTATTCTGTTCATAGCTGTCATCAATACAGGACGACAGCTACGCAGTCCCGAAACTCCGATACGTTGCCGCTGTAAAAGGAATATCAAATTTACCAGAGTTGGTACACATGATGGCATTAGAAACTTTTTGTGTGTAAATTTTGGCAACATCGCAAATTGCAGTTTCAGGTCTGTCTGGTCCCGGCCCTACGGATCACTTTTTGAAAGGATCGGTGACCCGGCCATAACAAATCGAAAATTTAGGTCGAATCCAGCATTTGTGCCACTTTTCACAGAGAACGGCTGGCAAAATCTCTAGAAATTCAAAATTTCAAGTTTCCCCTACCATTTGTATAGGTTGGGTTAGGAACTTCGGTCGAGACCGGGAAACCGAGTAATTGGAGAGCGCAAACCAGGCTAAATTTGGTAAGAAAATTTGTTACGGTTGTAACGACCGCCGGGTTCGACGTTAGCGGATCCGCCCTAATTGGTAGGAATTATTGAGAGCGTTAGATTTATAGCGAACAGAGCTCTTTTCGAGAGCAGTTTTTGACTTTGAATGCACGAAAACTTAGCTATTTTTAGGTTAGTGTCGATGGCTTACAAGACATTGTCACTTATAGGTTTAGTCTTAAATAAATTTTCAACTAGAATAAAATTTTAACCATTGCCCCATGCCACGAAATTAGCATAAATATGTATCTGTATAATACAAATATACAATTGACATATAGCTATTGACAGAGAGAACCTGCTTGATACGCCGCTTGGGTCGCCCCAGACAAATAGTTCGTCAGCTCAGGAGGGTGCCCCAAAACACACTAGTACCATCGCTTCGCAGCGATGATGATCGATAACAAAATGATTTCCACTTCGAGTATTCGAGTTCGGACATACAAAGAATTAAGAATCAGTTAAGTAGGAAAAATGATTTAATCCGGTGAAGATCGTGAAAATTGGGGACAGCCCCAGAGAGGCTCATTGCTTCGGCAGTGGTCCACTATCGATCTCAATCGTAGCTATCCTCGTTTTCGAGCGAGGGATTATTCCAGTCTCTAAACCACAAGCTTAAGAAATCACCAAGGACCAACTAATAAATCAAACTTTTGACGACCTGCATACAGTTTTTCCGCACTGAGCCGCCAAATATTGCGGTAGTGCGAAGATCCTTTTTTGCGAAGTTGAAAGTAAAATTTGTATATATACTGTTCACTTGTGAACCGTCGGATTCGAAGTGATCCTTAAGGACGAGTATTATCCTAGGTCAAATTACTAGAGTATCGCGCCATATTTATATAGCATTTTCAAGACTGAAAACCAAGGGTCGAAACAACGCGCTATGTGTACTGTAAGGAAAAAGAATCGGCGACTTTGAACGAGAACTAATTCAATTTTTGGCCATTCCTGAAGTGTTGTTATTTTTCTCCCTCATGAACGAGAAACTAATTTGTCGTAAGTAAATGTCAAGCTATTGAACTAAATCTAATGAAAGATCAACTAACTAGGTTTAGGACTTCGAGTACCCGTATCGCTAATTATGAGCTCTATTGAGACTTTCTTTACTACTTATGGTTTTGTTGTATTTTCCCTCAGGGTGCAAAAAATCATTCCGTCGAGCATAGCGTGAATGAATGCGTTTACTAAACCTCAATATAGACCTAAAACTATCAATTTAGCATTTTTCTCCTGATCTTTCTCGATCCAGCGCCTTATCAAAATGTACAAAATTACCCAAAATTTCGCTGGTAAGACGAAAAATTATTTTTCCCATGTTTGATAATTCAGACATTGTGTACAAAATAGCTGGGATATTTCTTAGGAAATTTTTCCTACCAAAAGGTTGAAAAGTTAGAAAATTCGGTCCCAATCTTTTCGTACCCGGACCTATTATAGGCTTAATGAGAAACATGTCGTTGTGCCAACACCAGGTCTACAATCGTTCACGATTGTAGACACGAAAACGGAAGTTAATCGAAAAATCTTAGGACACAAATGAGTGGATTTTTGAGTTTCGATCACATATGACTATACATTTCTAACCACATTTTTGTACCTTCGCCGAGCATGGAGGATGTTACCCAAAGTGGGTCCAGTCGCAATCGCGTTCTCCGCCCAAAACATTGATGGTTAGTGGACGTCAAATCCATCTTATTTACCTGTCCCTCCTCAAAATCGGTAACAACATCACCGTTCAAAACTGCGTTTGCTGTATTTGGCACGCTTAGCCATTCACACTAGGCATAATAAGTCCCGATGAACTGGCCATAGGATAAGTTTGAGATAGGGCTCCAAATATAATAGAGATGAACGACACTAGATACCGTTCAAAACTTCCCTGCTTGATTGTATGCGCGTATGTACTCACTCGCGTATGATAAAAAGGGTCATTATCGAGAGTACCAAACCCTGACCATAGGGCAGTGAGATGGTGTCACCATAAAAGTTTCATTATCATTTTAAAAGACAATTTTGTAGGAACCTAGGATATCTCACGGTAAACGGTTAATTGGTTTCGAAAAATTACTTGTACCCATTGGTTTATTAAGTTTGTCATACGTCTGCGTAGCACTTGCGTCGCACTGAGCTGGAGTCGTACCTATACACCTCGATCATATACATCTGTATGTATATATACCTTCTTGCCAACTATGTATCCATGGAATTAGTTCCGTTATAGTTATTGATTCGTTGTATATTATTGTGCAATACCGTGTTTCGACTTTGCCGTATCAATTCGTATCGTATACCATAGCGACTGATTACTATACGTCATAGTTTGCGATGAGCCGAATCAAATCCGTTCTCCCATAGTGTACGCTTAATGCTAAGCCCGATAATTGCGCATCTGTTTAGCCGCTTTTTCGCTTACCTGAACTGATTTAGCCGGAGTTCTCCAGTGCCGAGCGAGCTTTTATTCCGATGATACCTACGCGTCGCGCCGATTCTCTTTTCTATTCCGTTTCCCCTCACCTGTGTCGAGTAGGTTAGCGCAGCTGTCGCCTAAGAAAGGTTAATGGAAAGTTAGTAAACTCCCGCCTCGATTTATACAGCTATAAGCGTTTTATATAACAAAGTGCGAACACTCCGGTGTACATCATGATAATCCCGATTCCTCGATCCAATAGTCCTGGTGTACCCGTAATTCCAAGCACATAGCGAGAGAGTTCTTTAATATTATATTGTTGTACCGCCCGTGTTATTCATCATAATGTGTTTGCATGCGATTCTGGCTTGTCAATAAATACCGTTTCCAACGAGCCCCATGGTGTTATTGTATTTTGATGACCAATTTTGTGATACGTTTTGAATGGTTCAAAATCGTCGCCCCGTCCGATGACCCTCGTTCAGGCTTGACTTGCAGAAATTGCAAGCCATAGCGTGACTTGCGGATTTATTGTTGATGATGAGAGTGTGAATTACTACGACTCGTGCGACATAAAATTTCTTCGCAGACTTTCGCTGAACGAATTTCCGTCGACCAAAAACGCGATATGACGTTAAACGTCTAGGAATTTGTCGGACCGTAGTGGGGGCCAGTGGGTAAATAAACAAATCGTTTGGGAATGTGAACCACGTAAAAATTTAACACTTCAGGTGGAACGATGATCGGGAATAACAGTATGGTCTCTTTGGCCTAGGAGCAGGTAACGGAGTCAACCTCCCTAGGGACCTCAAAGGTAGTACCACTTAGGCTACGTGTGCAACCCGTCCGGCACGATCAGAACACATCCTGTGAAGCGCTCCTGCGGCTTGCTAAGCTCCGTAGCTTCTGGGGACCGATCCGAAGAGAAAAATGAACATAATAGGTTCGCCCCTCGAAGCTACGATAGCCGGGGTCGTATGGGCATTGTGTTTTGGAAGTGCGCAGTGCAGCAGCGTCACGTCGATATTACAATTATAATGGCGCTTAACAAAGGGCCAGCGGGCGCTTAAGGGTCAGAGCGCTCGAGGACCAGTTAACAAAGGGGTCCCGAACGAGAGTCGTCAGAAAGCGGGGAAAAGGCATGGGATGGGATTGTGAAGCCCACATCTCATAGTAGTATAGGCTCTATAACAGTATTTTACCACTGTTTTGAAGAACCATCGTTTCTAAAACTATTATCTTTGTACTTAAGGAAATCGTATGCTCCTGCTGCTGTTCTGTTACAAAATTACATTATATTAAGTTTTGGCATTTAATTTTCGATATTTTGTTCTTTCAGATTGTTCTAAATTTAGAATTGCGTTTCCTGTGTTACATTTGAAGAATTCGTTTGAGCTCATTTTTTGTACACCATTCAACTAGCGCAAAGCTAGCCAAAGTATTAGCTCTATTTGTCAGAATCACGAATGGATTCGAACAGAATTCGCGTTCACATTTTTGCCATTGGTATTCGCATTTTCGTGAACACGAACATCAGTTGTGCGATATACTAATGGAATTTGCGTTTGCGTACATTTTTCTATTTCGCACATTTGTCCGCGTTCATCAAATGACATTTTGAATCAGACAGCAATGTTCTCGGCCTTTTCGCGTATTACAGCATACGAGAAAAACACGATTGGTCATCGTGTTTTCACTTGTACGCGGTCAAAAAAATTCGATGCTAAATCGCAATGTAGTGATCGGGAACAGCGCCTACGCGTTGGTGCATCGTAAATCGTGCACGTGTACATAAGCGAAAATCGTGATTGTTCACATTCATCGCTTTTACGTTCGTGAACAGATTGGACAAAAGAACAATCCAGGTGTATGCACCTAAAGTGGGCTCACGCATTAATGATGCTATAGCAATATTAGTCTTGAAAAGTTATTATAAACAAGCTGTATTTTTGAAAATTTTTGGCATTTTTATGTCAGATGTTTGTTTCGTCGCATTAGAAGTACTTTTCATTTTGGCCAGTCAAAACAGCATTTGAGAAAATGGTCTATATTATACATGTTTTTACATAATCATCTTTATTTTGTTAAACTCTATTTTTCACAATAATGCTTTCTTTGATACGGCACAGTCATATTATAGCGTAGTAATTTCCAGTTCTGTAGTGCAATATTCGGATCCATTTTGGTCAAAACCGTTTTAACGTTACTACTGTAACAATTTTAATTGTGGCACGATTTTAGTGTAATTGCTAAAATAACAAAGGTTAAGTATTATAAGTGTATATTATTATATTAAGTGTATTATCACATATTAATCCTCATATAAACGCTGATTTTTGTACAAAAAGCGCTTCGATACACTGTATTTAATTCACATTTGTTTTTATTTGTATCATTCTTGCAAAAATCTACAATATTCGAACACTTTAATGTGATAATTTTCAGTTAAAATTTTGTATTCCAAAATTTTTTAAGTCACACTAAATAATTCTTTTAGTACAAAAATCTGTCCTGTTAATTCTGAAAATACAATTCCACCACTCTATGCTTCTGTGGTAAGAGTGATATTTTTAAAGTGTGTGAAAATGAAATGTTTTCTTTAATGTTTAAATTGATTAATCAGTTTCACAGTCATACGATGCCACATTTTCGTGAGCATGTTCAGTAAATCTGCCAATAGCAATCCACCGTTTTGCTATAAACAGCGTATTTTCTGGGATCGAAAATTTATCTGATACCACCTAACATACGAATATGCAGCTCACATTTAGCGTTCGGCACTTATGGTTGGCGAGTATTTGAAAAGAAGAGAACGTAGCAATAATTGGAGTTTCCTCAGATATCGATAAAAATTTGTTTGTCTATATCACACGCAAGCCACATAGTTAATGGATTTTTTACATTTTTTTATTTCACGTATAACATAATGTAATTGTGCAATGCAGTTCATTCAGAAATTATATTTTTTGCGCGAAATGTGTTCACAGGTTCTGCTGGATGTATTCCAATGCGTTCAACCTCTTGTTCGTGCAGTGTTATATCTTACCTCTTAAATGTGAAGGAACAGTTAAATAACAAAAACTGTTCATAATAATACAAAAACTGTTGTATATAAGAACCTTAATGTTATTCTAAACTGTTCTAAATGCATTCAAAAAATTTTTTAGATGCTCGTTTGACACCTGATAGTCATTTCGTAAAGGGACTGTATCTATATTTTGTTTCATTGCAATGATTTCATGCCCACATTTCAAAAAACCAACATGAATTGGTAGGTATCTTCGTGGTTTTGGCCATATTTGATTTCGGACATTTTAAGCCGTACCTTTCAAAGATACATGAAGAATGACTGGACAGAATCCTCTCATCAAAAGTTACAGCTTTGCTGCAATAGGAGTTTTTGCCATCGTAGCTCAAAGCTGTTTAATAACGCTCGCAGCCACAGTTTATTAAATATATCGAAAGTAGGACTGAGATTTCTGATTAAGTTAGTTTCTCGTGTAAATCTATACCACTGCGTATCTGTTTCTGTTGTGTACATCTCGACGCCTAAATGATAGAAGTTAACCTTACCTAACCGCCAGTATGAAATCTGGTCGAAACAGCAGGACTTAAATAATGCAATATTGGTGGACTTGTATTTCGGTAAATTCAATTTTGTAATTATAGGCGCGTCCAGATAATGCAAGTAGCGAAGGAGGTTTATGTAAAGAGGCCGATACTCGTGATATCTACAATGGCGAATATATCAATAATCCAGGTGGAGTGTTTGGAATATGATAGGTTCTTTTCTAATCGTGCTAAATAGTTAAACTTGAATATAGTGCTAATAATCTGTGGTTACAGCGCGATTATATTATGTGTGCTTTTTGTACATATGGCGTTAGTGGGAAGCATATCTGCAGCAGATTTAAAGTTTAAACCGGATTCGAATATGTAGATAACGTGTTTAGATGAATTCAAAAACTAACCCAAGTTTAGCCAAGCAGTATTGTGCAATATTGCAATGCAACGTATAAACATTCAATGTATATGCATGTTACGTACACTCAAAATACTTTCCATGAAATTTAAAAGAAGTTTCTTTGATTTTTGCATCACCAGAATTTCTTTTAAAATTCAAAGAATATTCTTTAGAATTTCAAAGTATTAATTATAAAGACTATGGAGGCTATTTTTCAGTTACCTAAATTTGCACTACTATATAGAGATTGAGCCATTAGATTTCATATTATATAAATTAGTCGTTTCCTACGAAGGTTTAATTATATAATTAGAAATCATCCTTGAAGGTTAGCCTGTGCCACTGCAATTTAATTTAAATATGCGACCTGTCTGTGTAAACAATGCGTATTTACTGTATATAAATTTTTTTACATTGATGTGAAAGATTCAGATACAAAATTTTGTTTTAAAATCATTTTGAGTTACATATATATTTTAAAACGCGTATTCCAAGGCTGATGAAGTGTGGCTTAACTAGCTAGTGATTTGCGGTCAATTATCGATAGTTTGACGTGTATATAAATAGTAATTTTGATTTGTTGAGATTCCTAGCAAAAATCTTATAGTCTATTTTGAAATATAGAAAATTTGTCATCATGTCTGTATTATATATTTTCCATTTCTAAATAAATTGCGCAGTGACGAAAATAATGCTTTGAGTTGATCGATGCATTATTATCTTCGGCGTGGATTCAATTAAGCTTTGATTTGCACTGTTGCACATAATAAAAATTATCATATAGCTCTATCTATTTTAAGGACTATAGGAGCCCTTATCTGGATTATAGCAATACTAAGTGCGGCTTAACAATGGTTACGTTAGTGCTGTTTAGGCACCAGGCAGTCAAATAATAAGTCTGTTCGCAAATAGTATACCATATATATGCACTAAAACAAGACTAGTGAGTAGGTGGAAGGAAGATAGCGTTACTGAAGTCTTCTCAGCTCTGGCAACTTACGACTCTGTAGTATTCGTACATTTTGTGCTAAAGGTTTTCGTTATTAACGAGCATTCCTGTATTATTGCTAATCTACAGTTCGCTGTGTGATCTCGTGTAAAATCTGTATCTTTGTTCATGTGTCATTCTTTAAAGCTTTATTGTAATTTTTATAGTTAGATCTATTGATCTTTGTTGTACTGATATTCAACAAAATCAAAATTACTATTTATAATCACGTCAAACTATCGATAATTGACCGCAAATCACTAGCTAGTTAAGCCCACACTTCATCAGCCTTGGAATACGCGAGTTTTTAAATTGTATATGTAACTCAAAATGATTTTAAAACAGAAAAATTTTGTATCTGGATCTTTCGCGTCAATGTAAAAAAATTTATATACAGTAAATACACATTGTTTACACAGACAGGTCGCATATTTAAATTAAATTGCAGTGGCACAGGCTAACCTACAAGGATGATTTACTAATTATATAATTAAAAATTCCTATGAAACGACTAATTTATATAATATGAAATCTAATGAGCTAAATCTCTATATAGTAGTGCCCAAATTTAGGGTAACTGAAAAAAATAGCCTCCATAGTCTTTATAATTAATACTTTGAAATTCTAAAAAGAATATTCTTTTGAATTTTAAAAGAAATTCTGATAATGCAAAAATCAAAGAAAACTTCTTTTAATTTTCATGGAAAGTTATTTTGAGTGTACGTAACATGCATATACATTGGTTTTGTTTATAATTTGCATTGCAATATTGCACAATACTGCTTGGCTAAACTTGGGTTAGTTTTTGAATTCATCTAAACACGTTATCTACATATTCAAAAATCCGGTTTTGACTTTAAATCTGCTGCAGATATGCTTCCCACTAACGCCATATGTACAAAAAGCACACATAAATATAATCGCGCTGTAACCACAGATTATTTGCCAGCACTATTTTCGAGTTTAATTATTTAGCACGATTACAAAAGAACCTATCTCTGTTCCCCCCCCTCCACCTGGATTATTGATATATTCGCCATTGTAGATATCAAGAGTATCGGCCTCTTTACATAAACCTCCTTCGCTACTTGCATTATCTGGACGCGCCTATAATTACAAAATTGAATTTACCCGAAATACAAGTCCACCAATATTGCATTATTTAAGTCCCTACTGTTTAGACCAGATTTCGTACTGTGGCGGTTAGGTAAGGTTAGTTTTTATAATTTTAGGCGTCCAGATGTGCACGACAGAAACAGATACGCAGTATTATAGATTTACACGAGAAACTAACTTAATCAGAAATCTCAGTACTACTTTCGAAATATATTTAATAAACTGTGGCTGCAGGGCATTATTAAACAGCTTTGAGCTACGATGGCAAAAACTCCTATTGCAGCAAAACTGTAACTTTTGATGATAGGATTCTGTCCAGTCATTACTTCATGTATCTTTGAAAGGTACGGTTTAAAATGTCCGAAATCAAATATGGCCAAAAATTCACAAAGATACCTACCAACTCATGTTGGTTTTTTGAAATGTTTTCAAAAAAATCATTACAAATGAAACAAAATATAGATATCATTCCCTTTACGAAATGATTATTAGTATTCAAACAAGCATCTAAAAAATTTTTTGAATGCATTTAGAACAGTTCTAGAATAACATTAAGGTTCTTATATACAACAGTTTTTGTATTATTATAAACAGTTTTTGTTATTTAACTGTTCCTTCACATTTAAGAGGTAAGATTTAACACTGCACGAACAAGAGGTTGAACGCATTGGAATACATCCAGCAGAACTCTGTAAACACATTTCGCGCAAAAAATATAATTTCTGAATGGACTTTTGCATTGCACAATTACATTATGTTATACAGTGAAATAAAAAAATGTAAAAAATCCATTAACTATGTGGCTTGCGTGTGATATCAAGACAAACAAATTTTTTATGCAAGATATCTGTGCAAGGAAACTCCAAATTATTGCTACGTTCTCTTCTTTTCAAATACTCGCCAACCATTAGTGCCGAACGCTAAATGTGAGCTGCATATCGTATGTTAGGTGGTATCGGATCAATTTTTCGATCCCAGAGAATACGCTGTTTAATAAGCAAAACGGTGAATTGCTCTTGGCAATTTTACTGAAATTGCTCAGCGAAAATGTGGCATCGTATGACTGTGAAACTGATTTAATGGATTTAAACATTAAAGAAAATATTTCGTTCTTCGCACACTTTAAAAAAGTGTCGCTCTTCCGCAAGGACCATAGAGTGGTGGAATTGTATTTTCAGAATTAACAGGACAGATTTTTTGTACTAAAAGAATTATTTAGTGTGACTTGAAAAATTTTGAATCTTCAAAATTTTAACTGAAAATTAATTTTACATTAAATTGTTCGAATATATGTAGATTTTTGCAAGAATGAATACAAATAAAAACAAATGTGAATTAAAATACAGTGTATCGAAGCGCTTTTGTACAAAAATCCAGGCGTTTATATGAGGATTAATATGTGATAATACACTTAATATAATAATATACACTTATAATACTTAACCTTTGTTATTTTAGCAATTACACTAAAATCGTGCCACAATTAAAATTGTTACAGTAGTAACGTTAAAACGGTTTTGACCAAAATGGATCCGAATATTGCACTACAGAACTGGAAATTACTACGCTATAATATGACTGTGCCGTATCAAAGAAAGCATTATTGTGAAAAATAGAGTTTAACAAAATAAAGATGATTATGTAAAAACATGTATAATATAGACCATTTTCTCAAATGCTGTTTTGACTGGCCAAAAATGAAGAGTACTTCTAATGCAACGAAACAAACATCTTACATAAAAATGCCAAAAATTTTCAAAAAATTACAGCTTGTTTATAATAACTTTTTCAGAGGCTAATGTTGCTATAGCATTAACAGCGTTAATTGGTGAGGCCCGCTATTCCAGGTGCATACACCTGGATTGTTCTTTGGTCAAATCTGTTCGCAAACGAAAAAGCGATGAATGTGGCTAATCACCATTTTCCGCCTTTTTATGTCCTTACACGTGCACGATTTACGCGATGCGCCAACGCGTAGGCGCTGTTCCCGATCACTACACTTGCGATTCGGCATAAAACTTTTTTTGACCGGCGTACAAGTGAAAACCCGATTCAGCCAATCATGTTTTTCTCGTATGCTGTCAATTTCGCGAAAAGGCCAAGACCATATATTCTACTGATTGGAAATGTTATTTGATAAAAGCAGGACGAATGTGCGAAATAGAGAAAATGTACACACAACGCAATTCCATTTGTATATCGCACAACTGATGTTCGTGTTCACGAAAATGCGAATACCAATGGCAAAAATGTGATCGCGAATTCTGTTCAAATCCATTCATGATTCTAAAGACAAATAGAGCTAATATTTTGGCTAGTTTTTTTGCGCTAAATCTGAATGGTGTACAAAAATGAGCTCAAACGAATTCTTCAAATGTAACACAGGAAAACGCAATTCTAAATTTAGAACAATCTGAAAGCACAAAATATCAAAAGTTTAAAAGCCAAAACTTAATATAATGTAATTTTGTAACAGAACAGCAGCGGCAGGAGCATACGATTTCCTTAAGTACAAAGATAATAGTTTTAGAAACGATGGTTCTTCAAAACAGTGGTAAAATACTGTTATAGAGCCTACTACTACTATGAGATGTGGGCTTCACAATCCCATCCCATGCCTTTTCCCCGCTTTCTGACGACTCTCGTTCGGGACCCCTTTGTTAACTGGTCCTCGAGCGCCTCTGACCCTTAAGCGCCCGCTGGCCCTTTGTTTAAGCGCCATTATAAATTGTAATATCGACGTGACGCTGCTGCACTGCGCACTTCCAAAACACAATGCCCATACGACCCCGGCTATCGTAGCACTTCAAGGGGGCAAACCTATTATGTTCATTTTTCTCTCTTCGGATCGGTCCCCAGAAGCTACGGAGCTTGGCAAGCCGCAGGAGCGCTACACAGGATGTGTTCTGATCATGCCGGACGGGTTGCACACGTAGCACTAAGTGGTCTTCCTACCTTTGAGGTCCCTAGGGAGGTTGACTCCGTATACCTACTTCCTAAGGCCAAAGAGACCATACTGTTATTCCCGATCATCGTTCCACCTGAAGTGTTAAATTTTTACGTGGTTTACGCATTTCCAAACGATTTGTTTATTTACCCACTGGCCCCCACTACGGTCCGACAAATTCCTAGACGTTTAACGTCATATCGCGTTTTTGGTCAGGGGACGAAAATTCGTTCAGCTAAAGTCTGCAGAAGAAATTTTATGTCGCACGAGTGGTAGTGATTCGCCGCACTCTCATCATCAACAATAAATCCGCAAGTCACGCCTATGGCTTGCAATTTCTGCAAGTCAAGCCTGAACGAGGGTCATCGGACGGGGCAACGACTTTGAACCATTCAAAACGTATCACAAAATTGGTCATCAAAATACAATAACACCATGGAGCTCGTTGGAAACGGTATTTATTGACAAGCCAGAATAGCATGCAAACACATTATTGATGAATAACACGGGCGGTACAACAATATAATATTAAAAGAACTCTCTCGCTCATGTGCTTGGAATTACAGGTACTCCAGAACTATTGGGTCGAGGAATCGGGATTATCATGATGTATATCGGAATCTTCGCCCTTTTTTAAATAAAAAGTCACAGCTGTATACATCGCGGCGGGGCTTTACTAACTTCCCTAAACCTTCTTAGACGACAGCTGCGCTTACCCTGCTCGACGCAGGTGACGCGAAACGGAATACAAAAGATAATCGGCGCGACGCCTAGGTATCATTGGAATAACAGCTCTCTCGGCACTGGGGAACTCCGGCTAGATCGGTTCAGATAAGCTAAAAGGCGGCTAAACAGATGCGCAATAATCGGGCTTAGCATTAAGCGTACACTATGGGAGAACGGATTGATTTGGCTCATCGCAAACTATGACGTATAGTAATCAGTCGCTATGGTATACGATACGAATTGATACGGCAAAGTCGAAACACGGTATTGCACAATAATATACAACGAATCAAATAACTATAACGGAACTAATTCCATGGATACATAGTTGGCAAGAAGGTATATATACATCCAGATCTATATGATAGAGGTGTATAGGGAACGACTCCAGCTCAGTGCGACGCAAGTGCTACGCAGACGTATGACAAACTTAATAAACCAATGGGTACAAGTCATTTTTCGAAATCAATGAACAGTTTACGGCGAGATATCCTAGGATCCTACAAAATTATCTTTTAAAATGATAATGAAGCTTTTTTGGTGACGCCATGTCAATGCCCTATGGCCAGGGTTTGGTACTTCGAGGAATGACTCGTTTTATCATACACGAGTGAGTACATACGCGCATACAATCAAGCAGGGAAGTATTGAACGGTATCTAATGTCGTTCATCTCTATTATATTTGGAGCCCTATCTCAAACCTATCCTATGGCCAGTTCGTCAGGGACTTATTATGCCTAGTGTGAATGGCTAAGCGTGCCAAATACAGCAAACGCAGTTTTGAACAGTGATGTTATTACCGATTCTGAGGAGGCACAGGTAAAATAAGGTGGATTTCACGTCCACTTACCAGCAAAGTTTTTGTGCTGAGAACGCGATTGCGACTAGACCCACTTTGGGTAACATCCTCCATGCTCGGCGAAGGTACAAAAATGTGGTTAGAAATGTATAGTCATATGTGATCGAAACTCAAAAATCCACTCATTTTGTGTCCTAAGATTTTTCGATTAACTTCCGTTTTCGTGTCTACAATCGTGAACGATTGTAGACCTGGTGTTGGCACAACGACATGTTTCTCATTAAGCCTATAATAGGTCCGGGTACGAAAAGGTTGGGACCGAAGTTTCTAATTTTTCAGATTTTTGTTAGGACAAAATTTCCTAAAAAATATTCTAGCTATTTTGTACACAAAGTCTGAATTATCAAATATGGGGAAAATAATGTTTCGTTTTGCCAGCGAAATTTTGTGTAAATTTGTACAATTTCGATAAGGCGCTGGATCGAGAAAGATCAGGAGAAAAATGCTAAATTGATAGTTTTAGGTCTATATTGAGGTTTAGTAAACGCATTCATTCACGCTATGCTCGACGGAATGATTTTTTGCACCCTGAGGGGAAAATACAACAAAACCATAAGTAGTAAAGAAGTCTCAATAGAGCTCATAATTAGCGATACGGGTACTCGAAGTCCTAAACCTAGTTAGTTGATCTTTCATTAGATTTAGTTCAATAGCTTGACATTTACTTACGACAAATTAGTTTCTCGTTCATGAGGGAGAAAAATAACAACACTTCAGGAATGGCCAAAAATTGAATTAGTTCTCGTTCAAAGTCGCCGATTCTTTTTCCTTACAGTACACATAGCGCGTTGTTTCGACCCTTGGTTTTCAGTCTTGAAAATGCTATATAAATATGGCGCGATACTCTAGTAATTTGACCTAGGATAATACTCGTCCTTAAGGATCACTTCGAATCCGACGGTTCACAAGTGAACAGTATATATACAAATTTTACTTTCAACTTCGCAAAAAAGGATCTTCGCACTACCGCAATATTTGGCGGCTCAGTGCGGAAAAACTGTATGCAGGTCGTCAAAAGTTTGATTTATTAGTTGGTCCTTGGTGATTTCTTAAGCTTGTGGTTTAGATACTTAAATAATCCTCGCTCGAAAACGAGGATAGCTACGATTGAGATCGATAGTGGACCACTGCCGAAGCAATGAGTCACTCTGGGGCTGTCCCCAGCTTTCAAGAACTCTACCGGGTTAAAGTATTTAACCTACCTAACTGATTCCTAATTATTTGTATGTCCTAACTCGATTACTCGAAGTGAAATTTTATGTTATCAATTTGAATCGCTCATCATTGCTGCGAAGCGATGGTACTAGTGTGATACGGGGCATCCGCCTAAGCTGACGAACTATTTGTCAGGGGCGTCGCAATGCGGCGTATCAAGCAGGTTCTCTCTGTCAATAGCTATATGTCAATTGTATATTTGTATTATACAGATACATATTTATGCTAATTTCGTGGCATGGGGCAATGGTTAAAATTTTATTCTAGTTGAAAATTTATTTAAGACTAAACCTATAAGTGACAATGTCTTGTAAGCCATCGACACTAACCTAAAAATAGCTAAGTTTTCGTGCATTCAAAGTCAAAAACTGCTCTCGAAAAGAGCTCTGTTCGCTATAAATCTAACGCTCTCAATAATTCCTACCAATTAGGGCGGATCCGCTAACGTCGAACCCGGCGGTCGTTACAACCGTAACAAATTTCTTACCAAACTTAGCCCTGGTTTGCGCTCTCCAATTACTCGGTTTCCCGGTCTCGACCGAAGTTCCTAACCCAACCTATACAAATGGTAGGGAAACTTGAAATTTTGAATTTCTAGAGATTTTGCCAGCCGTTCTCTGTGAAAAGTGGCACAAATGCTGGATTCGACCTAAATTTTCGATTTGTTATGGCCGGGTCACCGATCCTTTCAAAAAGTGATCCGTAGGGCCGGGACCAGACAGACCTGAAACTGCAATTTGCGATGTTGCCAAAATTTACACACAAAAAGTTTCTAATGCCATCATGTGTACCAACTCTGGTAAATTTGATATTCCTTTTACAGCGGCAACGTATCGGAGTTTCGGGACTGCGTAGCTGTCGTCCTGTATTGATGACAGCTATGAACAGAATAGTAAAGCTAAATCAAAACCTAACATATGAAATACCGGGAAGAAATCTATGAGATCTGTGTAAAATCCTGACAGCTTTTGCGCTGCTCGGGTTCGAATTTATTATAATTTTTGAACGAGCCATGCCTTTGCCGGTCTCAAAACCGCAAATAAAAGGCCTAAAGAGTCTCTTTTTGTAAATAAAAATCATCAAAATTCCTGGAAGTTATGCTTGCATCGCCGATGTTTTGTTGTTGAAAAAAGGTGGATATGAAGATCG
>JASANE010024962.1:0-40781 GCA_030248225.1 Trileptium ribeirensis | reverse complement strand
CGACTTTTAGCTCAACTGTCGTTGTATGAAATGGATGATATCCTACTACCTTGGCTAGAGTCATTTGTCACCTGTAGAGAGCAGTGTGTGGTAATCCGTGGTGCTAGGTCAGAGAGAATCCGGGTTACAAGCTACGTTCCCCAGTGTAGCGTCCTTGGGCCGACACAATTTTTGTAATACTTTAATACTATTGATACGGTTGTCTCCAATATGCTTCTCGAATTTGCCGATGATACCAAGATTGTGCGTCGTATTCGGATAAATATGTCTCGTGTCAAAATTGATTATCTCCAGCAAGAAACTCTTTAAGCCCGTGATTCAGTGCGTGGGACATACAGTTTAATGTCGCTAAATTTCAGTTTCTCCACTTTGGTAGCCATAACTACAGGAATCAGTATAGGTGTGCGGTAGAGTTAATAGCGGACAGTAACGAAAGGTGCGGCTCAGATCTACGTATCGTAATATAAGAGGATACGAAAAGCTCACTGCACAGCATGAGCATTGTGGGGAAAGCTGAAAAGATGCAGACGATCATAAGGCTTATAATTCGTTGTTTAACGCAGCAAGCGCTCCGTTTATTACGCTTTGGTGCGGTCACGTGTCGTATAAGGTTCATGTACGTGGATCCCCATTTGCAGCGTCATATCTAACTTATTCAGCGGCTACAACACCGTGAGTCACGGATGCTTCGGGGATTTGAGTCCATCAGCTACGAAGATCGATTGACAAAGCTTTGTCTTCAGGGATTGGAAACACGTAGATATATGGCAGACTTAAATGTTCAAAATGTTCACAATTTTGTTGACTTCACATTCGAAGAGCTCTTCAGATTCGCGAAAAATGCTGGTACCAGTGTACACTCTCTTGGGCTTCAAACTGAAAACGCACCACATTTGGACCTCCGCCGCCACTCCAAAGCGCATCACGTAGTTGGTCCTTGGAACAGTTTAGATGAGTGTGTCGTGTCAGCGAAGTCTTTGACGTGCTCTACTCCACGTCTTTCAAACTTTGAGAACGCATTAAACCTGGTGCTGCGTTCGTGTATTGTGTTGCAGTACTATAGAAGAATGAACCCGGTTTTGCCAGGGGGCATTTTGTCAATAGAACAACGGTTAAAAATCGTGTCAGAAACAGTGCCAAAACGCTTTTGATGGATAGAAAAAGCGATTTTGAAGCAAATTTTGACAAAATTTGCGAAATTTTTTACTTCAAAACAGAATTTTAGTACAAATTTCGATCAAATTTTTTGTACTTTGGACCGATTAGAAACTAAAAAATTTTGCCAGAAGCGGTGAACGGGGAGGGGTGGGGGGTGCCCAAAATTTTGCCAGGGAGCATGAACCGGGGGCACCTGTTTTGAACCAGGGGGACCCTAAAAATGCCAGCCCCCAATTTGGAGAGCCCAGTACACAAAAATTTTTATGTCTCAAAATTTATGCTTTTTGTGTACCAAATGTTTTTAAACATTAATTACCATTATTTCTAACGCTAAAACGCTTTTTATAGCTTTAAAATACATGCACAGCAGTAAAACTACATGGAAATATATAAATATTTAATATTTTTAAGCAAAATTAATTATCCCCATTTTTAAATTTCCCAGAGAATGAACATGGTCCCCAAAGTCCCCCACTTTTCGAACAGCTGTGGGCACGCCAGTTTTATTGTATATATATAAATTTCGAAAACCAGGTTCTGGTTCCGGTTTAAATTGGCAGTTGCCGCTACTGGTTCCGGTTATCACCCGCACTAGACAAGTGACTTTATTTAAAACGATAAGAAAAGATAGTTACATGAAGATTAGGTTCGAAAAAATTTTAAGAACGGAGTCAAATATATTGTGTTCAAAGCTTCAGTTTTAGCACATTTTCAACCCAAACCTCAGTTCTTACATAAAGCCATCTCAATATATATACCGCTTGCCCAAATAACACTGTAGCTACCTGTCACATGTAATTAGCAGCTGCAAAATCATGCCAGCGCAAGCAGAACTTCGCGGCAAAATAATATTTGAATTAGACGAAGAGTGACAAACCAAATAAAAAGCTGATAAAATGTATATATATATATAACTATATTTGTATTGAGCGGCTACGAAAGCAAACGCTAGAACTGATTTAATAATATAATAATCACAATACACATGTACAATTGCACAGAACACCACTTTCTCTAGATTTATTACTGGTTCATGTCTATTTTCAATTGTCTACAACGGTTTGCCCAATAGCACACTGTAAACTAACAAGACCATATACATGGTAGAAGTGGCCGGGACCATAAAACAAAAATGAAAAATAAAAAATAGAAAATAGTGCTTCAATTGGTTTCATATAGTAATTACAAAAAGGTAGCTCGTGTAATAATAGATTTATCATGACATCGTTGTACTTGTCAGTATTTCTATTTCATTCATTTGATATACGCACATAAAATTTACGTGTTTCGGTGATCACGCCTGCTTAGAAATTATACGTAAAGGTAGTTGCAGTGTAGTTATCATATCGCTATATGAATAACAAATATACATAGCAAACATAATTTGCTATCCATGGTCAGAGAGCAAATATGTTTTGGATATATACTATAATACTGAACAGCAACACAACAACTGGGGCAGTCATTTACTGATAGCTAAGATTCAGATACAAACAACCATTTTAGAGAAATTGAGACTGAGATATATTTGTTTTGTTATTGAAGCATCACTTCGCACAAGTCAACGCTATCCAACTTCCGACAGTAAACGTTACTATTCAATTAGGATTATCATTAATGTAGTGACCGAATTATCACAAGTTGAATGACAGCGTTAAGGGCGCTAGCTAACTTAGAAGCTACAATTTATGTGGTACGTTCCCACAACCTATCTTCGCCACCACTCCTTTACTGAACATCCCCATGTTCAATCTTGAGTGAGACTCTTCACTACAGAAAACAAAAAAGAGGCCAGCAAGCGCATTGTGAGTAGTGTCGCGGTGACTTAATAAAATGTGAACAAAAATTAAAATTCTCATCACAAGAAATTTTCCAACCAGAAAGTTTGTAATCCTATGCAAATGCCAGTGAAGTTAGTTACGTTGGTAGTTGGAAACGGAATAACTTATTGAAAGGAAAACACTTTGGGCGATAGACCGTCAACCGAAACTTAAAGAGTGTAAAAAAGTTATATAAAGAATGGAACTTACACTAAAGTTTGGGGTATCCAAAACGAAAAAGAGTGTACTTGACCTTGCTACAAGTGAAGTGTTTAGCAACACAAAAGTTATGGTAAAGATAGCTTAAGTTTGCATAATGACCGAAACTCAAATCCAGGCTTATGTGTAGCGCCACGAAAAAACAATATATATAGATGGAACATGACTTAAGCCCATCAGGACAACCCAAGCTCTGTAGGAGGTACGAAAAGTACAAAAAAAATTGATGCACATGTGGGGTTGGATTCGATACCGAAACTATTACTTGCATGACTAGCCTTAACATATACAGAGATAAAATAAAAGTTAATTGGGAAATTTATTAAAACAAAGATTCTCACGATCAAACTTCGAAGCGGCACTTTGAAAATTTCGGAGCAACACGAGTATATTATCTTCTTGAATGCGATGAAACAGGAGTCGACTACGATTGAATAATTCTTGTTCTATGTCGCGAGTGCAGCATGTCCATCCTTGTGAGCAAGTTTCCAAGTGAGAACCTGTATAAATCGAGTATATATATAAATACATTTATAGTTAAATCATCAGAACAATCTTATCACATAACAATATATATTCACAACACTAAACCTTTATGAAGGGAGTTTTAGTTCAATAGATAGCTGATAAAACAGAGACAAACATTTGAAATAACTTTCCCAAGGACTAAAGAGCTATACATCACACTACACAAAATAAGGAGAATGCTAAAGAAGTTTTAATGAAATGCCAAACGTTCACTAAAATTTCTCTTACACACTTTAGACTTTAGAGAGTAGTCATACATTCTCGCATGATAGAGAGTAATTAAATATCTCTCAAACCATATAAGGCAGTAGGTCTGCTTGGTTCTGACATTTGCAAAACTGATCAAATCGGGCACCAGGCACGATTTATCATACAACAGTCATTCATAATATAGCACTACAAATTAGTACGCTAACATTCAAACAGCACTTTACTGCCGACATAGATAAGCAAATACGTCACAATTACAATCCAAAATCATCAGAGATGTGTATATATTCAAAAATGGAATATGATGTGCAAGCACTGTTATGGGACTAATGTTATTTGAAAGTTTTTTCTTGTTATGGGACTAATGTTATTTGAAAGTTTTTTCTGACTGTATATAGACTCAAGCTTTGCATGCATACTAGGACATTTGCATAAAGTTTTATAAAAATGTACAAGTTCGGTTAGACATATGTTCTCAAAAACAGTGACCAAGAAAAAATTTAACGAATGAGACGGTAAAGTTGGATAAATGTTCCTCGAGAACTACATTTACTAACACAACTAACACCCAGATGACCAGAAGTCAATATATTACTGGCTTCTCCAAAATGACTGGGCCCTTAAATTTTTCGTTGCCCACAGGCTGGGGGCCAATGACGAAATTTTGGTTCTCACGACAAAATTCTCCCTGGTAAAAATTTTAGCAGCCCCGGTAAAAACATCCTCCAGTTGGTATTAAAAATTGTTATAAAAATCCCTTTCTAAAGTTGAAATTTTGATTAATTTCAACACAAATTGGTTGAATATATACCTGCAATAGCACGATTCAGCTGCTGCTGTTTGTGTCCTGAATGCGCTCCAGTTGTACTCGTAATCGCAATCAAAAGATGTTTATTCACCTCAAAGCATTCATAAGTAGCTTCAAAACTCGCTGACGAACTGATGGCTTTCGTTGACTTTGGTATATCAGATTCAACGCCGGCAGTTCTTTTGCGACTCGTACTAGCAGTTGTTTCAAATTGCAGCGGAACCGTAGACTGAACGATAGTCCATGTAGGAGCTGGCGCAGATGGAGATAGAAATACCGGTGAAGTAGATGAAACGAGTCGAGACTCCGAGTCGCTGCGAGAGTTTATTGCTTGAACAGACACAATTGATTTTTGCTCTCGCTGTGATTTATAACTGGAAGAATTTTCATTTGATGTTTCTTCTAAATTATTAAATCTATCAGCCGAGTTTCCGCTCTTTTCCATATTACCTACGACAACGATAAAACGTTCGAAAGAAACATATACTGCTAAAACAACGCAGCATAATCTATAAATACCGGGCAGCATCGTTATGACAATAAGTCAAGTTTTAACTTTAATATTATCCACAAAAGTGAAGCGGACGCACTGCTTTAGTATAATCCCTGAATAATAATTATGTCCCTACTACCCATAATCCGTCGGTTTCCAATCCCACATTGCAGCTAAACTGAACAGCCAACGTAATAACATCAATAGTAGCTACATAATATTTTATAAGATCTGTAACAAATTGTCAATATATGTATATAAGATATGGACAGGACCTTTGCAAAAAAGGGGAAGGGTTGGCGGCAACATTTATTTTCGATATTCTTAATCTTTTGGTGGTACTTTCGAGGTTCCACTCCCCTCACCAAAACGTGACCTCAAAAATAACAGTTCTAACAAACAACGGCTATATGAATTCCGGAACAGTTTTTATTCTATTCATAATGCTTTCCATTCATAATAAAACTCTGAGTAAAATGAAAGCGACCCACTCAAAAACGTTGTTTCATATTCATATTCAACACAAGATTGGTGTGACAGCACGGCAGCTCAATCAAACGCATTTACAAGACATCCAAAGTAACCTTATACTACGGTATCCCCCGCTAACATGGGGAGATGCCCCATGGTATATATTTCTTGTTCCCCCGTCTGTAGCTACAGGCCCAGTTTAAAGCTATCACGTACTATTTGAAACGGAGCGGGCGGAGTTTCCACTAACAGCGCTACGGGGAAAATCGAATTTTCTTGTGCGTAGCTGTCGCTCAAAACTCATCTGCGGGGGGATGGATTTCGATATACTTTTTGTGCTGTCGATGTGCGCATTAACAGCACCGACTACATCTTCTGGGTCAAAAAAACAGATTTTTGAAGGGTTCTTTAACAAATCTGGCATTGCAGGTATCTGTGTTTCGCAGCCCATATCTGGCCACACAGACGTCGCATCGAAAAACGAAGACCATCATCAGAACCGAGTCTACATTTTTTTAAATAGAAAGTGTCAGCCTACCGGTGTGCAGCGAGCGGGCGATGTTCAAACACCCTCGAACAAATCACCTCATCACTTTCGGCAACTCCGAAGGCCTATATATTCGCAGATTTATAGAATACCAAAAACAATATTGTGATAACAGATACGGTCAAATGATTACCGTCGTTGTTTCAATGACGATGAAAACCACTACAACAACAGTTATAACTAGTGATATATATATAGATAAATAGATATACTCGAGGATAAAGTTACGATTTTCTAGGTGAGTCTAATGCGAAAAACCCTTTATAGCACCCTAATAATTGTGATTACGCACTTTTTATTTTTTATTTTTACTTTTTATTGCACTAAGAATTCCAAAAACTACGAAAAAATCCTAGCAGTTTCTCTATGGGACATGCTATCAGATCATCGGTAGTAAGTTCTTCTTTCCCTGTAAAGGATTTCCTCAGAGCCTTGAGTCTTTCACAGTGCATCATTAGGTGTCCAGCTGTTTCTTCGCTAGATTTGCAGTATATATCTGCACATGCTATATGTGGTCAGCCTTAAAGTCCTCATATGTTTTCCAAAGGGTACATGTCCGGTTAGAAAGTGCATCGCTACTCTCATTCGGTCCTTGCTCACCCTCCACAGATACTTTGCTCTTTTGGGCTCAATATTGGGTGTACACTTCTTCGACTGCCTGTACTTGCGGCAGTTATGCCATATGCTGAAGTAGATCATAGTGCTTCTATCCTTAATGGCATTTTTCAGATGACTGCTAATAAAGCATGCGTTTGAGCCTTGGCGTGCTAGTTCATCGGCTCTTTCATTGCAGCCATGACCAGCGTGGTCTCTAATCCAGCCAATGCTAAGATGATTTCGATGACCTAATTTATTGAGACTTTGTACGCAATCCATGACTGCAGAAGATTTAATCTTTAGATTCCCAACTGATCCAATTGCCGACATACTGTCCGTGAAAATTCCTATGTGCTTGTTCCTCATGTTTTTCCTAGGAGTTCTTTTGCACATCAAGAAAGTGCTGTTAATTCTGCCTGAAAGACTGTTGCGTACTGACCCAACGGGACAGAGAGTTGAGTTCCTCCTACTACATTAATTCCTGCACCACATTTCACTGAGTTGTGCTGTACAATCCTTGAACCGTCTGTAAAACAAACAATATCTAGATCTCTCGTTGCTTCTGCGGAGTAGTGTTTTACATTCCATTTTTTAGAATGCCTTATACTACAGACTCTGTCTCTAGGCATAGATGCTAGTTCATTAAATCCATTCAACGATTCCTGTAAAAGATTTGTTGGATCCATCATACTTGATGGTTTCCAAGGACATAAATCCTTAAGCCTGTAGAAATCATTCAGTGCTATTTCTTCCACTACCAGCTCTATTGGAGTGATATTTAGAATAGCCTGAATCCCATCTAGTGGTGTGGAGCGAAAGGCTCCACTAATCATTAGACATGCTAAGCGATGAACCTTCTTCAGTTTCTCCTTATATGTTGACAGTTTAAGTCGGTGCCACCAACAAACTGCCGCATACAACATAGAAGGTAGGATAACTATTCTATACAAATTATAGGAGTAGCTGGGTTTCATCCCCAAATTACACCCTAGAAATCTTTTAATTGCAAAAAGCATACGACGAGCTTTTGTGCATACGTTCTCTATATGGTTTTTCCAACTGAGCTTGCTATCCAGAGTTACGTCCAAGTATTTAACACTTGTAGACCTCGGGATCTCCGTTCTATCTATGTTTAGAACAATTCGATCAATGCATTTGCGTCTTGTTGTAAAGACAATACTTTAACTGTTTTGTGGATTAATCGACAACCCTCTGTCTTTACACCATTTGTTCAAACAGTCTATCGATTTTGAATCCTTCTCATAGACGTTTCCAGTTCTCTCGAGTGACATATTAATGCCAAGTCGTCGGAGTAGGCTATACACGTCATGTACCGATGTGATGTAGTGATGTATATGCCGATAAGATATTTTACCGATTAACCGGCACGAAGATAATCGGTATCGGCCCATTATCGCCTGTGCATTCACACTTCCTCTATATATACTCCCCTGTACAAGGATGCTATTTTATACGAAGGTATACGTTATATATTTGCTAATTCAGCCACAAACATAAATGTGACCGACTAATCAACTGTATATAATGGCAGCGTATAAAAGCCTGGTCTGGAAGCACTTTGCGGTCGCTAATGACGAGAGCAAAGCGGTTTGTCAACCGTATCATACTCGTACTAAAATCTCCCTTGGTGGCAAAAAGCCCTGTGAATATACAACATCGAATCTCCTTATCTTCTCAAGCCTAAGCACAAACCGGAATATGATAAAATCAGAGCAAAGACAGCTAGTATATCCAGCGCATCCGTAGTGCGCTAAAGAGTACCGAAGGATCTGACCGCACAACAGCTGGCGTTGGGCCAGTGGTTCGAATTTAAAAAGTATGGGATATTGCTGATAGCCGGCGGAAGAAGTTTCAATACGCCATTGCCGAAATGATCGCGGTCGATCTGCAGCCAATCTCGATAGTGGAAGATGAAGGCTTTCGCCGCCTTATGGCCCTCGCAGAGCACAGATATGCTTTGCCTTCTCGAAAATTTATATCCGAAAATGTCCTACCCGACGTTTACTTACTTTGATTAATAAAAATATGTGCAATGATTGATAGTGTCACTAAAATCTCAATGACAGCCGACCTTTGAGCCGCTAATGTATCGAATGTGTGTTATCAGCTACACCGTTTTCGGAGACACATACCGGCGACAACAGAGCTACATGGATTGCCAACGCTTTCGAACCGTGTACCTTGTCAAGCTACAAAGATCATGTCTTCAGAGACAACGGTAGGAACATGGTTAGTGAATTAGTAAGGCAGGGTTCACTTCAATTTCTAATTTCGCAAACGCTCTTCAGTTGTGCTTTCAATATTCATGACAGTCTTTTCTCGCAGCAGACCGTCAAAACGATTGTTACAGCCGCCTGATCCATCGTCGGTCATTTTGTTCATTCTTCACCTGCGAGGCAAGCTTTGCTGAAGCTGCAAAAGCGTCATGATGTTTCATCAGATAATTTGATCCGAGACGTGGCAACAAGATGGAACAGCATGTTTTATATGGTTAAGCACCTTCTTAAAAAACGTGAAGCGATCAGCGCTTATTCTACAGCCCATCCCACTTTAGTAACCCTAGCGCCGAACTAGTAGGGCATGATTGGAAACATTGTACACGTTTTGGATAATTTGAACAACTGACACGTGATGTCTTTTCCGAAAAGGCAAGCGTGTCAATGGTTATTCCTTATGTCACAGCTTTGAGCCGCTTTCTCGAAAAAATAGCAAAATCAGCGGTATTTAGACTTTCAGGTCAGAGCTAGCGGAAAGATTAAAGCAGCGCTTCTCCAGAATCCTCTCTGAAAGGAACTCTGTGCTTGCAACTTTGTCGAATCCACGCTTCGTTTTTCAGCCACGCTGCTCGACCGCAACCTGTCCTATGACTTTCGGAAGATTTTAGTACAACCTTGCCAAGAGGCGAAACGTCAAAACCGGATCAAGTCGTTGACGATGAGCCACCGGCCAAAAAAGAGTACCCTTTGTGATTGATTCGACAAAATATTATCTTTATCAGCAGTTACACGTACGACACATAAAGCAGGAGCTAGCAAATCCACTGTGATTCAGCAGTTTCTAAATCTCAACTCACGGGCGAAATGAGAACCCACACCAGTGGTGGTGCGACAATTCAGAGTTCCAGAGACTAACACAGTGCGCACGTTGTTATCTCAGCAGCCCTTTAGCGTCAGTCTCTAGCGAACGTTTGTTTAGCGCCACGGCGCAATATACGATACTTGAAGAATCAGGGTTTCTGGAGATAAGGCGGAAATGCTGTTTCAGCGCTGCAACCTTCGGCTTCTCAAATACAATTACTAAAGTTATAAAATGTAAAATAAAATTATAAATAAAATATAATTAAACAAATAAAATTCATAAATAGTATTACAAATATATGATTATTATTATTATATATATACATTAATATAACATAAATATATAGCAATGCACTATACACCTACTCATATTTCTTTGTGGTTGTAACAAATCACTTTTATTTCAAATATGCAAATTATTGAAAGGTGACTGTCGACATTTCGTTTATTAGTATAAATAGAGCTTGTTGTACGACCTTCATGTTCATTGTTCTTTCTGCAACTTCGGTTCTTGGTAGTAAGTCTAAGTTTGAGCGGATGAACCTGAATTGACATGATTTTCTTTAGTAACAGGTCTTGATGAAGGTTTCACAACACAATAAGGTTTGCTATTTGTTTTAATAAAACCGAGTTTCGCTTTATCACCTTGCAATAGCCAGGACGCACGGTCGTTCGCGGCGTTACACTAGGTAGATCCAATAAAGTTGCTGTTTCCGTCGCTACATACACCATGAAAAGTCAGGTTCGCAGTTCCTATACGGAGCCAGGACTAGACTGGTCCGAGGCATTGAAGTGACAGGACTTGTAGTGTTCGAATAGCTTCTTGACGACCGAACTAGTGAAGATCTATATTTTGGGTTTACACGGATAGTTCGTGGTTGAACAGTTGAGTCAGGATTACGCAGGTGTCCTATCTACTACTTGTAAGGTGTGAATTAGGGTGCTACGAATCTACACGTATCCAACTATAGGGCACGCCGCTACAAATATATAAAATTTGTATATGTGTACTTAAAATATATATAACGCCTAACATAGCCTATAGCTATGCCAGAACCGAGTAGACTACTATCACAATTTCTGTAGAAATTCAATGTTAGCAATCTATGCCTTTTCTGGACACACTGCTCCTTTCCGCGTACAGATGAACTTAACTGTGCTACTTTTACATTTCCTAACTAGTAACTCTGTCGAGATTTCAGAACGTAGTGAACATACGTGCATACGTACAGCTAAGCCTTTTGCGTGCACAGCCAATCAGCTCTCGATAGCATACATCGATATGCTATATGTAGACATCACACAATACCGCACAGGCTAGAACAAAACTAACATCAACGATAAAATTGCCATGCCCGAAAACCCCCCAGTAAAACTTTTTAGCCCATTAGGACGTCAGAACAAATTTTCGAATTTTGGGTTGAGGAACCGGGAAGGCACCACACCTCATACCCGATAACTCCAGAACCGGAGCCTTAATCGAAAAAATTTTCATTTTACCATGAAATAATACCAATCAGAGAAAAAAATTCAAAAGTTAAGATAAAAATAACCTTGTTTCCGTGAAGGGTATATACTAAAACTGGGTAAAAACCCTCATTTTGACCTGTGACCCCGAACCATGGGGGCACCGAATCCTCATACCCATGGAAAAATGGGTGGAAGAGTAAAACCAAATACGGCAATGAGTTTCTCATGCTCGAAAACACCAAGTGAAACTTTTCAGCTATCCAGGAGGTCAGAACAAATTTTCTATGTTTGGGTCTATGAACCACGACCGTGCCTTATCTCAAATCCCATAATTACAGAACCATACCTGTTATCGAAAAACAAAAAAGAGGCAAATAAAACCAATCAGAGAAAAAATTGGAAAGTTAAGATAAAAATAACCTTGCTTCCTAAAAAGCTCCCGTAAAGGGTACTGAAATGGGTAAAAACACTCATTTTGACCTCTGACCACGAACCGCGAGGGTGCCATACCACCGTATTCATGGAACCATGCGTCGCAAAGTAAAACCAACACCGGCAATAAGTTTCCCATGCCTAAAAACCCCTAACGAAACTTTTCAGCCGCGCAGGACGTCAGAACAAATTTTCCAATTTTTTTATAGAAGAGCCACGAGGGTGCCATACCTCAAACCCTGGGAATAACCGGAACCGTCCATTTAAACCGGATCCGGAATCTGGCCTTCGAAATTTATACGTACACAGTAAAACAGATGAAGGAAGAAATTAAGGTATATATAGTCGATTTAAAATGCATTAAAAATCACTTTTACATAAAATTAATGTATTGCGATGGCATTATTGCCGTTCTGAAACTATCGATCAATATGTCGGTTTTTGAACACCCAGAGCAAAAAATGCCTTCCACTATACACAATTGCGTATACTACATCAAATTATTCTTACAACGCTTGGAGCGTAGAATACACACTTTCGCACTGTATCCAGTCGCTACACATAAGTTTGTTATACATGTTGTTTTGTAGGAAACTTGAAATTGTTGGTTTGTATAGTTCTAACAGAAAATAATAGGGTAATAAAATAATAGAAGGTAATTTTCTAACCAGTGGTTAGAGACACTGTTTAGTCTAGCGTTGGACAAACAGTGTCCATCAGTTAGATGATAACAATGATAACTTTCTAATGGGAATGCTATAAATGAGACAAACTGTGATGCTGCTAGCACAGTTTCAATATATACAGTTTATTGCCATGAAAGCAGTTTCTGGTTGCATTGCAAATAACGTTAGTTTACTTAAATTTAGACTGATTTACCAAGTTTAAGAGCGCACTGGCTGGTACTTGACACAATTTATGTTAGCCAAGCATACGCAAAGCACTTCTACGTAAGCCATACTCTGTTAATGAGTTGGACCGGTTTAATTCGAACGTACCCGCAGACTTCTGAATGTGTAAAATAGTTGCTGCGAGCATCGACCTGGCTTTGATTTGTTAACAAACTCCTACAGTTTTTATGAAAAATTGCTACAGATATTATGTGCCCTATTTACGTTTCCACGGCAAATTTCTTAGTTAATATTTTCTTTTGCTTGGTTGTATTGGAGCTTGATCGTTGTATCGTAGCTCTTGATCGTACCTCTTGAACCAGTCTAGGTGCAGGCGGCATAGCTTCGTGTATCTCGACCAGCAGCCAAATCTCAGGAAAGGCATGATAGTTGTGATGTTGATGTTAACGTGAAATCGCATGGCCTTTGTCAAACTGCAATGGTAACAGGCGGCGGCAGCAAAGGTCACAACTCCGGGAAGCAATTGTTGCTATGTAGCCTTATTTTGAATGTTTTAAGGTTGGGAGACGTGACCACGTCCGCCGGGAGTGAGTTCCAGAAATTGACAACCCTGTACGCAAAAGAGTAAAGGGCACAATTCAACCGCGGTTGAAGACGAGTAGGGAGCTTATAAGGATGCCCTCAGGCTGGGGCCGCTTAAAAAGTTGTTAAAGAGGTATGTGTATTAGTCCAAGGGTAATTTTGAATACCATGATCAAATCATGAGTAAGCATCGAGTGGCCAATGTTTGTAGCTGTAGCGCATGCAGTCGATGCTCGTAGGCTAATGTGCATAGTTGAGGTAGGATATATGTTGCACGTCGTTGTACGCGTTCTATTAGCCGGATATCTCGGGAATAATTCGGGCACCACGCTGAAGACGCAAACTCCAGTCTTGGTCGAATTTTAGCGATTTGTAGAGAAGTAAAAAGCTTTGCTTGTCCGCGTGTTGCCCGCATTATTCCCAAGATATCCGGCTAATAGAACGCCTACAACGACGTGCAACAAATATCCTACCTCAACTACGCACATTACCCTACGAGCATCGACTGCATGCGCTACAGCTACAAACATTGGCCACTCGACGCTTAACCTTTAACCAAGAATAAATCGCAACTATCAGTGATAGGAGTACACAAGCAATTCTTTACGTAATAACCAAAGTAAGAGACCAATCGGAAACCTGTAAAACTCTGAGCACAAATCTTTTCAGCTCTATCTAAACTACGCACTAATCTGAAGAAATAGAACATAAACCTACCGCAATCAAACCAACTAATGACATACTCCTTAGCTAGGTCATCAATTTCGGTAAAAACAAACAAAATTCACTATAACAATAATAAACATGATTATTATCTGCTGACAACCAATTTGATCACCACAACTCAAACCGACTGATCAAGACTAAACTAAAACAAAATTTTTCCTAAATATAGGTTAGCTAAGCTTAGCTTAAGTTGAAGTTTATGCAAATTAGTTAAAGTTAAGACAAAATTTTAAGAACTAAAATTTTGAAAAAAGGAAGTTTTAAGATAAGTTTTTAGAGACCAGTAAATAATTAAAGTGAAAAACCGCGACTTGAAAGGTTTGGACCCACCTAGCGTATAAGACCCGCGACACAGAAATTTTGTGGCACAAAAATAATGTTTCCGCAGCGAAAATAGTTAAGTAGCCGCCATATGACAAAATTTGTTATACATTTAGTAATTTTTCTTCTGCAATATAAGATACGATCTCATCAGGAAGCTGGAATATCATCTGAATGCTGATTCCACACGTGTGTATACAGTGGAAACCAGGGCCGATATTTTCGTATATGAGTGCTGCATATCAGTGATTTTTTCTTTTCTCAAGTCTGTTCGTTTCCTAATTTTTCCCGTAACGCTTTGGTCTAAGTAGTCGCTGATAGCACAGCTACCAGTCGTTGTAACTCTACTAATTCGTAGTCGGACCGATCTTCACAAGCATAATCAATGTCCACACAGTTTATCATAAAACACTGCCTGGTGGTCCAGAGGAAAATTTCAGCAAACCGCGACGGCCCTATGTAGATCTGCCAAAAATGTGGCACAAATAGACCGCGAACATTGCTTCTTTATACAGGATTGTCATTTGATGAACTCGAACAAACGTGCAAAATGGCCAAATGCGCCCGATACAAACTCTATTTGTACATCGCAAAACCCATACTGGCGTTCACGAAAATACATATACCATTGGCAAAAATGTATATGAGAATTTCTGCGCGAATCAGTTCGTGATTTTGAAAAAACAGTAATCTTATGCACAATGAGCATCAATAGGTAAGGAGCTACTCCGGTTGTAGTGATATATGGAAAGTCGATTACCCTTTTCAGCTGCTCATGCGCTATTTGCTGGAATTGCAGGTTTGTCACTTTGGCATGTTCCAACGAACTCCAAGCAATCGGTTTGAGAGTTATGTCCGGAAAGTCGTGGACAGTGATGTTAGGTCCAATGTGAACTGTGACTTCTTGCGCGTCTAAGGTGCGAGCCAGCATAAGTGGCTCGACCACGAGCTGGGTGTAGTTATTATGCGACAGCCACAAAACACCATTGTCAGCAATATCAATTGTGTCTCATCGGGTAACGTGGCTAAGATGTTTCTTCTTGGAGACGACGGCCTTGCGTTCAGCGGTGCGGATTAAGACCCCTTGCGCGGTAGTGTAGCCGTCGGTGCGGTTAGCCATTGGCCTGACCAATACACTGTTCTTGCAGAGTTGACGAGCGTCATCCGGAGCGTCCTCGCCCATGATGATCCAGTCCAAACAACGCGATGTATGGTCCGTCGCCAATGCGTGTATTTCGCAGAACGCAATGCCTGGTCGCGTGTTGCATGTGTGTAATTTAAGCACTTCGTAACGTGCGCGTTCAACCCGTGTAGCGTAGTCAGGCAATGGTAATTTCATGTGAGCGCTGCGGTTTCGGACGTTCTAGCCGACGTTGTATATTCGGTACTTCGCGCGACAGCTTAACGTGGAAGTCGGGCACACTTTCGGCGTCGTCCGTTGCGGCGTCGCCGAAGACCAAAGGTTGGGGTGAAACATGTGGTTAACTAGCTCGCGGTGAACCTCGTAACTAACGTTGACGGCAGCCACCTGATCCATCATGGCGACTACCTCCTGCATTTCATGATGTAAAAATAAGTAAAGCTCCTCGTTAGAGTGCGTTAGTTTCATGATCGCTCGCGAGTTACCATAAGCGACATTATAGGTGTTTCGGTAATGCGAGTAGCTGCTTATTTAAATCCATAAGATGTACTGCGTTTGTGCACGCTACGCGTACACCTAGAAATCCTGTTAGTATAAATGCAAGCTAATGCGGCGAGAAATCGTTTCTTTCGAACCTTGGGTTCTTCACAAAGGCTGAGCATTCGCCTCGAAATATTCGCGCACTAACGCAATATAATAACTAGTATCTAGTACGCCTTGATAGGTGCTCCTTAATTCTTTTTCTAATTCTTGAACATTCTGTTGTAAATCCGGCATGGTAGTACAATTTGAATTGGGACAGCAGGTTGTCCACTGGGTCCCTTGGCGTGTATCTCCCTAAGGATATTCCCCTTGGCGTGTATACTCACCATACGATACGGATGCCTGCCGACTTGGTTGCAATGCATCTAAAGATAGCCGTAAAATGATAGACTGCGGGTAGTTATTACGAGGCTTTGCGGTTTGATCAGCTTGCACCTGTTGATTTACCATAGTCTTGCGGTTTGATCAGCGTCCCCACCTGTTTTTAAACTACCATGTCTCCCAAGCGTGCTACTTGGTCTGAAAAAGGCGTAGCAATAGCATTCGTTTGCCCGAACTGGTGGAAGAAAAAGAAAAGCTATTAGTAATCCCATTATTTGGTTCCCTGGTTCAACAATCCGACCGCAGCTTTGACTCTCTGTCCTATTCTGTTTGAAAAAGAGCGTCCGCCCGATCGGTGATTCCCGCCTGATCGGTGATTCCCGCCTACTCCTGTCACGGCGTTATCGTGTTCATTGTCATTTTCATTGTCCACGGAGAAACTTAGCTCAGAGATGAGATCGCCAGAGTGAGTCAATTGCAAGCAGATCAAATTCGTCCTCGCTTGGGTCACTGAGTGCTGCACTCAACTCATGGTTTCCATTACGGCGTCAATGAATGTTATGACAGCGTCATGGTCCGTGTTTGGGACTTGGTCCATGTCTTCGTTTGGGTCACTCTGCCAGATGTTTTGAGCGGACCTGCGTAACTACAACAATCCCAGATACAATAGTTCTTCGCGCTTTTGTTTACTACCTACTTCTCTGAAAAGTGTGTTAGCCATTATAGCGTATACGATGTGATGTATTGACAGCAACGGAACTTTGGGTCCGGATTCGTCGAACTCCATAACTAGGTTATCCAACAAGTATGGTGCGTTTGTTATGGTTTCTAAAAACTCCCGTCGGTGCGGTTAGCCATTGGCCTGACCAATACACTGTTCTTGCAGAGTTGACGCGCGTCATCCGGAGCGTCCTCGCCCATGATGATCCAGTCCAAACAACGCGATGTATGGTCCGTCGCCAATGCGTGTATTTCGCAGAACGCAATGCCTGGTCGCGTGTTGCATGTGTGTAATTTAAGCACTTCGTAACGTGCGCGTTCAACCCGTGTAGCGTAGTCAGGCAATGGTAATTTCATGTGAGCGCTGCGGTTTCGGACGTTCTAGCCGACGTTGTATATTCGAAAGTAGGGTTGGCGTCGTCCGACGTAACTAATGGACCCCGTAGTATAAATGCAAATTTAAATGAGCCTACACCGATGTACACTGGCTAAATTTGCCCAAATTGGTATGCTAGAGCAGGCTCGTGTATTTATAATAGTCTGTGCTATCTGCGAATTCTTTTGGAACAGGTTCTTTAACGTGGAAGCGGCCACTACTTTCGGTGATAGTTGGCCGCTCATCATGGCTTCCATGACGGCGTCGACCGGCTCGTGTATTTATAATAGTCTGTGCTATCTGCGAATTCTTTTGGAACAGGTTCTTTAACGTGGAAGCGGCCACTACTTTCGGTGATAGTTGGCCGCTCATCATGGCTTCCATGACGGCGTCGACCGAAGACCAAAGGTTGGGGTGAAACATGTGGTTAACTAGCTCGCGGTGAACCTCAGTAACGTAACGTTGCTCTGGGCACCTTACCTGATCCATCATGGCGACTACCTCCTGCATTTCATGATGTAAAAATAAGTAAAGCTCCTCGTTAGAGTGCGTTAGTTTCATGATCGCTCGCGAGTTACCATAAGCGACATTATAGGTGTTTCGGTAATGCGAGTAGCTGCTTATTTAAATCCATAAGATGTACTGCGTTTGTGCACGCTACGCGTACACCTAGAAATCCTGTTACTACGCCTGCTGCTCCAGCTAATGCGGCGAGAAATCGTTTCTTTCGAACCTTGGGTTCTTCACAAAGATGAGCATTCGCCTCGAAATATTCGCGCACTAACGCAATATAATAACTAGTATCTAGTACGCCTTGATAGGTGCTCCTTAATTCTTTTTCTAATTCTTGAACATTCTGTTGTAAATCCGGCATGGTAGTACAATTTGAATTGGGACAGCAGTTCCCCTGGCAAGGTTTACCCCTTGGCGTGTATACTCACCATACGATACCGGATGCCTGCCGACTGGGTTGCAATCCATCTAAAGATAGCCGTAAAATGATAGACTGCGGGGTAGTTATTACTAGGCTTTGCGGTTTGATCAGCGTGCCCACCTGTTGATTTACCATGTCTCCCAAGCGTGCTACTTGGTCTGAAAAAGGCGTAGCAATAGCATTCGTTTGCCCGAACTGGTGGAAGATAAGCAAAGCTATTAGTAATCCCATTATTTGGTTCCCTGGTTCAACAATCCGACCGCAGCTTTGACTCTCTGTCCTATTCTGTTTGAAGAAGACCGTACCGACCCGATCGGTGATTCCCGCCCACTCCTGTCAACGGCGTTATCGTGTTCATTGTCATTTTCATTGTCCACGGAGAAACTTAGCTCAGAGATGAGATCGTCAGAGTGAGTCAATTGCAAGCAGATCAAATTCGTCCTCGCTGGGGTCACTGAGTGCTGCACTCAACTCAGTTTCAAGTTCCGCTTCGTCAATGAATGTTATGACAGCGTCATGGTCCGTGTTTGGGACTTGGTCCATGTCTTCGTTTGGGTCACTCTGCCAGATGTTTTGAGCGGGCCTGCGTAACTACAACAATCCCAGATACAATAGTTCTTCGCGCTTTTGTTTACTACCTACTTCTCTGAAAAGTGTGTTAGCCATTATAGCGTATACGATGTGATGTATTGACAGCAACGGAACTTTGGGTCCGGATTCGTCGAACTCCGTAACTAGGTTATCCAACAAGTATGGTGCGTTTGTTATGGTTTCTAAAAACTCCAAGTTGGCTTCCCTATACGATATAAGTTCATAAACCATGTGCAATCCCTGTGTGCTACTTGGTCGAATGGACACTGTCCCATCTCTCCTAATTGTCCCATAGTCGGCGGATAGGTTCCCAGTATAGACCCATCCGCCATGATAGGCGGTGAACGCACACTCCTCCCTAGGCATGAAGTTTAGATTGTGTCGCTCGTTATACACGATGCATGTCTGTAGAATAGGGATTTAAGATCGATATACCTCGGTGATTGATTGTGTGATGCTCATTGCATTGATAACTCGGCCAACGATCTCCAAGAGTCCCTCTAGGTGTTTCAACATGTAACTACTGACGTGTATGCCCGGCATAGTATGTAGGAACGGAGATGCGAACCCTAACAGCCCTGACAAAACGGGAGCGTCCCGCCGTCGGTCTATTCGAGCCACCGGCGTAGCCAGGATTTCCTCAAGGGGGGGACAAAAATACTGCAAAAATTTAGACAAGTAAATACGCTACATGAAGACGCTATAAGCTAAAACGCGGGCTGTTATCAACGCATGATTTAATCACATAGCTGCTGCCACCATTATCGAAACTGTCCTTCACGTCGCAACTAGTGCTTTGTTTCGCATTATTAGAATTGTCTCCATCATTATTGCCATTATTTCCAGGATCGCGAGCATCAATCTTTTTTTTGGCGAAAAACGACGTTAGAGTTTTTTGTGGATTAGACATTGTATTAATCAGAGGTGTTAAAGTATATTAAATCTGGAATAATTTATCTCAAACTATAAGATACAATAGAATGCACAATAATGACATTGCACAATAATAAGTTTCCGAAAGTGCAGCCGTTGCTGGTTATATGAGTGTTATACAGCGTAAATGATTTTGCAAAAATTGTAGAGATACGGCATCTCCAATTTCCGAGGGGGGACATGTCCGGATGTCCCCCCCCCTGGCTACGCCCTTGATTCGAGCCGTCTCAGCTAGCCAGATCCTGAACAACTGATGGGCATGGCACATCCGCTCCGACACAGCTATGACCCTCCGGTAAAATAGTGTCCGTATTGGTGTTCGCTCTTCTTCAAAATGTAACTTAGGTAGCGCGAGCGTGTAGTGGGAAAATTTTCAGTGACATTCCGGTTTTACTGCGGGCGCGAATTCTGAATCCGACTCTAGTAACGCTAATGGCTCTTCGTCGGGTAATCCTTGCAAGATTAGGGGCTCAACTAACTCGCTGGTGTTATCTAATGCGAACAATTTCCTTAATATGATATCTAACAGCTGCTGTTTATATATTCGTGTATGCCTTTGATCCAACTTGTACTTAGGTTCCACCAAGTCTGTGTCTATGTTGTTAATCGCGGAACCCATACTAACTCGACCGATAGTTGGTACACTTCCCAACGATTCAGCTGATTTTAATGCTTGCTCGATCACTTTCATTAAGTCAACCGGCGATCCGGTTAGGTCGATTCCTATTTTGTAGGCTTCTTCTGTACTCAGTTGATATGTTACGATTTCTGTTTTTCTGATTGCTGGTCTTCCATAATGTTTGGTCTCTCTGCCATGTCATTCACCATGGGTGTTATCATCACAATTTTCGAGCTTTGGCTGGTTACTACTGGTTTCTCCCTGTCAGCATTATTCTTCCCTAGGTTAGTCGATTCCACTTTATTACCATTGGGTTCCGTAACTTCACACGTTCTAGCTCGATTATCGTGATTTCCTAGGCTTGCAGTACTTTGGGCACTCGGCTCGGCATTGTATCCATGTACTCCTAAACTCTTTTCGCACTCTTGTCGAACAGCTTCCTCTCCCGGTTCCAGACATGATTCACATATACCGGCTCCGACCTGTCGTATTCAGCTACGCACATTTTCATCTGCCGGCTGGATCGGTTGATCAACGACAAACAAAGGCCACTGTCCCTGACCTGATCAGAAAGGGTGGCACCTGCACTTATGGACCGAACTCTACTCGACTTAGGTCCTACATACAAATTATAATTTTGAACGGAGCTAGGGTAATCAGGACAGCTCACTTCCCAACGCTTCCCGTCTCCTGGCCAGTGTCCTCTACAGTCTACCCCGGCCTTTAAAGATACCAAGGTACACATACGCTTTCTAATTTTGAACGGAGCTAGGACAATCGGACTGCCTCGTTTTCCGAATGTCTCTATCGCACCTGACCAGTGTCCTTTACGGTCTTCCCCGGTCGGTTGAAAAGCTACAGGGGACTCACACGGCCGCCCTAAATTGGTGGAAGTCAGTTTGATTCCATTGGATGCATCCATTAGGTTCTTTGGTTCATTTAGTTCCCTTGGTTCTCGGTTCGATACCATTAGGTTCCTTGGTATTCCATTTCTTCCGCTAGCTTCCGCTAGGTTAGGTTCCATTACGTTCTCGGTATCCGCTAGCTCATTAGGTTCCCCATTAGGTTCCATTAAGTCCACTTCCTCTGCAAGTTCTTCTGGTTCCGCGCTTACAACAACCCTTGAATCAACAACTTCAGCAACATCATTCATACAATTACACCATACTACACACATGCAATTTTGAATAAGGCTAGGACCTTCTCCATAGCCGTCGACCATTAACTGGCTTTCAGGAAAATTCGCGGGTTTACCAGGTTTAACCGTGCCGGCGTTAGAGCCATTACCAGACGAGCGACCCCTATTAATCGGCCCCCGAAGTCCGAACAGCCATCTCCCATATTTCTCACTCGGCATATCAGGTACATTAGGTTCCTTTGGTTCCATTAGGTTCTCAGCTCCTCCTCCCCTCTCACTCCTCTGCTCGGTATCTCGGTACTCATCATCTCCTCGCGCTGACTTCCGATCGGGATATACACATATATTAGTTGGCCAACCATTACCCACAAAGTCTCGAGTTACACCCTGGGCGCCAGGGGTTGAAAACGAAAAAGCCGAGGGCCGTATGGGTGCAGGATTGCTTTGCGTCTTACTGTCTTTCTGAATTCGCCGTACTCAAGTGTTCCTTTCTTATATGTTTGGTATGCTTCGTTGCCACTCCGCGACCCGATCGCTTGTGACCATTTTCGTGGTGTGTCCCTACTTGTTTGCAATAAGTTTACTTGGTGTGAACCTGGTCCTGTTCCGATTTCGTTTGGGTATTCATACTCAACTTCAAACTTTGGTCTATCCTGTTCATACGTTGCTTCATGTTCAGTGACTAGCGTGTTAACTTGTGCCGAGCGAGTACCTAAGCCAGCTCCTCCGCTGCTCTGGTCACTGACATTACACCTGCATTACGACGTTCAACTCGACCGTTGTTATTACTTGGTGCTTGCGAAGGTCTATTTCGAGGTACTGCTCCTAACTGATTTGCATTATTCCAACCGTTACTGGGCGCGCGCGGCCGAAACGGAGTTGCTTCTGCCGACAATGGTTGCGGTGATCCGGCATAGCGTCGATCGAATGTTGAATTATACCCGTTGTTTCGTTGGTTGTACCCGTTTGTACTGCGTGCGCGAGATCTGTTATAATATTCGGTCTGATCGCCATTTCCATATGTACGTTTGCAGGCTCGGGTCGATAATATCCTTGCTGCCCATAGCCGGTGTATACCCTGATTAGCCGTGTTGTTCCAATCACCGCGTCGCGAGTATCGTCCTCCGCCTCCAGGTTCGACTAACCGGTACCGTGGGCGATTGTTGTATTGCGGTGGGGGCCTAGCATACTCGCTAGCGGTTGGCGGTGGTGCATTGTACATGTAATTAGGCGCTGCTCGCGTGGCTAAGCATGTATACTCATTTTGCAATGGATCGTACATATCCATTCGGAAATTCTCTGGCGAAATGCCCTAGACAACCACAAACACTGATTTCCTACTGGCGTTGATGTTGGTATTGCGGTGGCGCCAAGCGACGGTGTCCCATTATTCTGCGTCATTGCGTTTAGTTGGTGTTGTTCGGTACGCTTATCTAGTAGATCAATAAGCCGAGCGATAGTAGCATCGCTACCGGCTGTGGTGCGCTTGTTCTCATCTAGTGCTTCGTGGATCTGATCTACTAGTTGGTTGTTTTCGCTTCCCTGAGACATACAATTTACTGTGTTAGACCGGCTGTCTTTGCGAACCGGTATTCCGATCACCTCCTTCTGCGACGCTACAAGGGCGTCCTCCATGTACTTAAGCTTGTCCATCATGTGCTTGAAGGACGGATAAGTTTTCTCTATTACACCAGATTTTAACTCCTTTCTCAGGCCTTGTCGCACGAATTTCTGCAGTAACGCGTCACGCTGTTAATCTTCGACCTCCGGGAATGCTTTGCCCACTAAGTTTTGAAGTCCGTACATAGCGACTGATTCTCGATCTCCCTGTATGCGCATGCTTAACGTGATTAATGCGTCCCCATCTCGCTGCGAGGAGGAATACATGAAACAAATGTTGTAGCAAAGGGCTTCATACGGTTCAAAACTTTTTCTGGCAGTCTGAGAAACTCTCATAGATCTTAAGCGCCTTTCCCTTTAATACAGTCGGAAAGCAAATTAGTTTCTGGTCAAGCGTCCATCCATTTGCATCAGTCGGGTTATCGTACGTGGCTAACCAGGCCTCAAAGTCCTGTCCGTCAGCTCCTGAAAACGGTGGGATGTCGCGTGCATGCATTATTGGTGCCGTTGTCGCTGTCCGTTCCATCACCTGCTGTAGGATTACTACTAGTGGGTCTCCTGATACAGTGGGGCTTGGTCCGTTTGTACTACCAGCCGTGCCACCTCCTACATGACGGGCCGCTAATTGGCGCTCTATTTGCGCTCGCCGGTAATGACATACTTAGTCCGAATTTATCAATAAGCCTTATTTGTTTTGAGCTGCTCGGCGTCCGTGTTTCAGACCTGACCTGAGCACGGATGTTAAATGTATAATTAGATATACGTGTTTACTCTACTAGTGGAATTTCTACTGTTAGGCAAACTTCGAGTTCACTATAATATTCGTGTATCTACTATTTAGGTATGTGACTAAAAGTGTAAAATTTTCGCTTCGCTCAACAGATTCTTGCTCTTCACTTGCGTTTTATGGTCCCCTTAACTTAAAAGCTGCGTAGTCCTTAGCATAACTACACGGTTACTGACTCAACCTGCCAGATAATATAGCGTACTAGTACCTGGCCCGAGAGTTCAATTGGTAACTAAGTTTGATCAGTTCAAAATTTTGTATATCAGAGAGCGACTAACACCCAGTTGATGCGTTAAAACTCTCCCTGCAATGAGAAAACAGAAATTGAGGTGGGAGCGACGAGCTCTAACAATGGTCAATCGCGGAACACAATCAGGACGGTTCTAACTAAGTATGCCTGTCAAAATTTGGTCACACAGTTTGGAGGTACGTGCCGTATAGTTAAACACTTGTTACCAGTTTCAGCGATTTTACAATTAATTCATCCGATTATAAAGACACAATACGTGGATGCTTGCACCTGACTCATTCTAAAGCAATAAAATGAAAACAAAAGAAACAAATTACTGAACATTAAATTTCAAAGTTCTATACTGACCATTATTAAATAAGTCCGCTGCGATCGGCTGTTTTTCGATGCCCAACGGGGTGCGATTTGTATCGGCGCCAAACACTTATCCAAAGGCTCCAGTTGTTCTGACTTATACACGGCGTTCTGCGATGTTTAGCAGCCAATAATCAGCGAATAAACGTACAATGTTCTTGTCAGTTGTAAGATCAGCTAGAAGAGTGCGCTGCAGCAGAGCCAATAAGATTTCATCCTTTGGATGCCGACAACTGTTATACCGTAGCTGCAGGACTTGGGGACGCCCTTTTTTTGTGATAAATCAACACACCCATAATTTGCAAGAAGATTACTGGGGATTGTTCTAGATAACGCAAAACCGCGACGTTGATCACGACTGTCTTTGTATTCGTAAAATCCCCGTGTGCTTAAACAAAATGTCCTTAAAATTTTCACAAAACTCTTCTGCAAACTTTACCGTGTCCTAGGAAAGCAACTTGACAACCCCTCGGACAAATGAACGAGTAGAAAACGTCCGAAGAGCGGGGGACCAGTCGAGACGCCGACGGGCATAAATTTCGAATACTTTACCGAATTTTGTAAATTTTGTCGGGGTTCGGCCTTTACGGCCGCACGGAGAATCATTCCAACGCTCCAACGTCCGCAAAGCCAGCGCTTGCGTGATTGAAAGAAAACCAAAAGCAGTGAGGCTCTCCCCCGTGGAGGCACGGCGGAAGGCCACACTGGTCCAATCGCAAACCCGAAAAGAAAAACAAAAGCCCAGTAAACGCAAAAGCAAGAGCCTACTTAATGGCTACAATCGCCAAATTTTAAGAGCGAAAAGCTCGACTGGTCCCGCCGCCAAAGCGGGCAGTCTTCTTTTATACCTTGGTTTAGCCCCCTTTTTTCCCTGCTACGAGCTCAAATAGGCTGATTTAATATTTTCAACATTGAAGACGCCGCTACATAGAAACACAACTACACAGTACAATATCATTAATGCAAGCTACCATTTCACAAAATTATAACCAGCAGACTTAGCCAACTCCAGCCAGGAAAGAAATCCATTTACGAACCCAACACACACAAAAACGCGACGACTGCCGATGGTCAGTAACAACATTGATTAATGCCCACAAGCAGGGCAGCTTGTAAGAGTATCGCCACGAGCCGATAAACAAACTAAACCTCGCGCTGGTTGGCGCGAGGTTTTCCCAAATGCTAATATATATAAGCGTACGTGACGACGGAAAAAAGCATGATTGTAGTAGTTTTTTGTTTATATTTCAGGAACGTAGAGGCGTAGGCGACCGGGGGCGGGATATATATATGCCCTACTCGTAGGCACATTAAATTTAACGGAACTCCCTTAGGAGGACCGTTAGAGGCCGTTTTATGCGTGAAATAAGGAGAATTTTTATGTCCCGCGGGGGTTATTGGGGTCCGGCGAGAGTCGGTGAGTATTGGGGACCCGGTTTAGTATGCAACGGTTAGTGTAGGATCCCATGGAGATGTGGGGTCCTAAAATTGGGGAGTTTTGGTTTTGGTTGTAATGAATTGAGGTCGTAAAATTTGGGTGTTTAAACGCCAAATTGGGGGTCCTTCAGTACTTACGGGTTGGGAGTAAGTTGACCCGGATGAGTAATTTTGAAGCCTTATAGGTCCCTAATGATAATTTAGTTTCCCCTTTTAGTTTGGGAATACATAAAAACTCCAAAATTCCAAAATCCTAACACCACTTGTAAAATGAAGTTTTCTCTCACGTTTGGTAAATTTTGTCTCTTTTTCCACGCATTCAAAATATCCCGCACAATGCTGAATAACTTGTTATATTCCGCCTACGTGACTGGATAGGTGTCCAAATCCCAGGCCATTAGACAAAGTGCAAATTGCATTTTCGTGGCAGGAATTTCGCACCGCGCTCCGACCCATCCTGACACTCGGCCATATACAGAGTACACATTATATGAGCTAACCTCAAATGTATACATATCAGTTAAGGATGCGCATCGGAGTCGGCCTCAGGGCACCTAGTCAACGGATCTGTTAGGTCAAATTGTAGTGAATCCTAAAAATCTAACCCCTTGTCCCCGGCCTATCCGCCTACACATCCAACGCCACATACACAAATACAATTATCAATGTAATAAGTACAAGAAATGTCGCTCTGGAATCGATCGGATACCCTAAAAATGAATTGTGATTCGATTGTGGTGCGAAATGACCCCGCGCACCTCGGGCGGGTGGAGCGTGATCATACCAACACAATACAATGATAACATAGAGTTTATTTTACAACATCAAAAGAATTATACGCAAATTGAGGTCCAGATCACGCTCCACCGGTATCCTATCGCCCATTAAGTTAACTTTATTCCCCTGGTTGTAGCCCTTGCGAAGTATTTAAGATATACGTAAAAACTCGGGCTGTTACACAAGTAACTCAACATATTTGGGACCTTGCAGGAGTATTTAGAGTGATGACTATCTTAAACGGTCTGTGTTTTGAGTTGACAACTACCCATTAGAACGTCAATGATTTAAATTTCATATACAGAAGTTAACAAACCGAAATCGGTAATTGTTAACTGTGTCATTGTCAAATATTATACTTGTTTGCTAACATGAAATTATTGCTTACCAAAATTTTCAAAGTGGATCTTTAGAATAGAACTTTGTGTAATTTGTGTTATAAACATTATACTTGCATTACTAGTAAGTTCTTAGAGTATCCCGTCGCAACAGTTCACAGATTTATGCTTCCTGGACTCATTATAGGACTGTATTAAACTAAGCTACACCTAATGCTACGTACCAAAATAGAACTGTGCTCTCTTTAGGCCCATAGAACTAAGCCGAATTCTCCTAGAAATTTAAAAAAACGTCTTCATAACGTTGGATCAAAAAGATTACTGTAGTCGATGAAGCTGTGAGGGACTAAAGCTAGGTTGGCAAATGGCCCTTTGAAAATTTTGTATGAACTAAGAATGCAGTTTTTTAAGAAACGTAGACCTTTTTGAGGCGTCAAACTTCGATGCTAATATTATTGCCGAACTTTTGTTACCTAAACATATCCAATCTCAAGGCAATTACTTTTTCTACCACTATAAGCTTGGATTTGATGTGATGTTCTTAATAGACGCTAAGGGTGGTCGTAGTCTATGGTATTCGAAAGGATCCACAAACGGCTAGAGTAACTTCGACAAAATGGCCAAAACCCAAAATTGTTGAGAATTTGTGCTTATTTATTAAATTTACTAGAGATGATAAACAAGGGAAACCCAAAAAATTGCCCTCAGAGCAATGAGCAAAATATGTACTCGAAAGTGTAAAATTTTTAGGCTCTTGCCATATAACCCAAAACTGATCTTTGCTCAGACACGAACTCAAAATCCAAGCTCTCAGGACATCAACGTCACTTGCAACGTTATGTAATCCAAAATATTAACATAATTTGTTATTTTTGTCAAAGTTTCGATAATTTTTAGCCTATATTTCAAAATATTTATTGTAAGTAAGTGTCTAAGTATTGGAAAACGTCGTCATTTTTGATCCGTAATAATGTATAGAACAAAGGTTGAAATTATTTGTGAAAACGATATTAGCACAAAATATTTACATTAGATATAGCCTGTTTGACAAAAGTATTTTTGGGCGTATATTTTAAGTCGATAGTAATCTTATGACCAGCGATAATTATTAAAATATGTGTTACTTATATTCCTTTCGCAAGAAATTATGTCCTTGCACAAATTGTCACTAAAAGCTTTCAACAAAAGTAGTGTATATATTATAGATGGCATAAACGAGAAATATAATTAATCAGCTTATTGGGTTAAGGCCATTGGTTTCAGCATATCACAATGCTATCTTGATTAACTAGTTTATTGTTACACGTACCTATCGAAATTAAGCTCGTTTTTGTCCGAAATTTATTTGATGTTGCGTTTCTTGGTTTTGTCGTGACATTGCTTTGTAACCAGTTTATTTTTGGATTATCACTATTCTGAAGAAATATTGTAACTGGTAGGACCATTCGGTTGCGTTTACGGTGAAATCATAGTGGTATACCATGACACAAAAATATTTTTCGATTTCCAAAAAATTAAACGCTTATATAAGTATGAACACTTCAAATTACCCAAGTCATGTTGTATTGCTTCTTATGCCAAAGAGTCGTTCGTCATAGAGTTCTCCACAATTTTTATTGTAGACGAAGCTTTAGAAAGTCCCGAAAAGAGAAATCAATTTTGGCTTTGGGTTTTCGAATGTAATAATGGCTGTCGTTACCACAAACTCAACTAATATAGGTGGTGCGTTGGTGATTACTACGGAAATTTCGGCGTTTTACGTACGAGCCAATCAATTGGAGCATTTTACTATGCCTTACATCAACGAAAAACAACTTACTGCAACTCAAAAAATAAGCCTCAAGTAAGCAAAAAATGTCATATCTGTTTTGCAACATATTTCATAGTATGTTGCAAGATCAGTGTTACTGTTAGGTATCTAATGCACCATGTTTTTGACTATTCCTGACGGTGTATCATGGTATGTTGTGCTACGTTTTAAACTAAATGTAAAATGTTAAATTTTGGTTCAACGAAAATGTCAGTAATATTACTACATGCTAAGCTCGGTCCGTTCGGTAACATTCGTAATGTTAATTTCAAAATTTTAAACGAAACAATATTGAGTTTCGAGCTAAAGTAATTTTTAAACGATTTCAGTAAATCAAAGTGAAACGTGTATGTTAAATGGCTTTGAGGAAATAAGAAGCGTAACTAGCCTGTATCAATGAAATTTTAGCTTCACAGGTAAGTTATGTGCGACTAAACTTAACATGCAACCACCAGCCATCGTTCTTTTTGAAAGGTGGTTGGAGCCCAAATACCTTGTTCCGGAACAAAGTGCTGATTTGGATAAATTTTTCGCTAACGGACAATAAACAAAATCTAATTCAACCTCGGAAAAATCAACTTACCATGGTACAAAATTTTGGCATTTTCCAGTTTGGCCAAAAGTGTCTCTAAACTCTTATCTGATTTTAATTAGGATTGGTATGAGTTCGCGAACAAATTTAATATAAAATGAAGTCAAAATGGAATAGTTTCTGTACAGTGATGTTCGCTAACAAAATTTTTACAAAATTTTGTACGCGAGAAATTGCCTGATTTTCGTCAAATGATCGTGAACACAAATTTCTTCTTTGCAATCGAATACAAAATGTTATAGAACATTTTTTCTCATGTTTCCATTTTGAAACAAACGTTCCGTAACAAAATAGGATGGTTGATTGGGGAACGTTAGGTTTACTTGCACATTAAAATAATGTTAAACTCACGCATCAACTACAGATAAGTTAAATATTGATCTTACATTGGCTTTACAAATCTACAGTTATAAAAACGAAATTTTTATGACATCACAACTGTTACTGTTTCCTGGCTGACGGAATACATGGGTCGAGGGTTGGAAAGGGCATCCTAAAGCATCTAAACACGAACACTGATATATAATGGTTATGAATTTTACCACGGTGAAAGAGTAATCATTAATGTAGAAATGAACTTAATATAACCCTTAAGCATCCTACTCTGCAATGTATTAATGAATTATTCTGATTCAGCATTGCATGTTTAAAACGCACCCAATAGCCATCATATCTTGTGATTTTCCAAAAAAATATTGCCGAGCGCTTTCTAATGGATTGAAAAAAGTCAAAAAGCATTATAAAAGCAATTAATGTATTCTAAACGGCACCTTTTGTATTAACGATAATTGAACATCATAACTTTGAAATAATGGAAGGTCTTTGAAGTAATTATATGTAACAGACTTCACGCAGAAATCAAACAAAAATAGGTGTAACAAGCATTATAAGGTTAGAGTGAACGACCACCTTTCTGCAAATAGCGACGTTGAACCGATATCGCTGGAGAAAAAAACAATTAATTTGTCTTTGTTTCACGCAACGAATAAATGACAAAATGAAATTCATCCTATGAAAATTCATTCGTTTCCTACATAATACTGTTTCCATTATAGAGAAAAAAGTTCTCTATCACTGACCTGAATTGCATTTTGTTTGGTCCTTCTAAAAACGCAAGAATTAAATACCATTTTAGATCATCGAAAGCCATAAATGGTACTAACGCCATGAAGTCGAATGACTTTGTAGTTCCTGAAGAGGCGATGGCTTACTTTCTTTCAAATATTCCCACCAACAGTACAATTTATACGAAAGAGTTCGAACAAAAACTACTCATCGAACACTGTGTTGGTGGTCGAGCATTCCAAGTAACCGATTTAATGGAGGAAAATGTTCCAAGTTATCGCTTGCTTGAGCGGTATGTTTAAGCAAATTGCTGCTGGATCCACTAGGGAACGAAAATAAATCAACAAAAATTTTGCACATTATTTCATCTGAAATTGTTTTTTAATTTCGTCGCAATTTAGAGTAAACTTTAAAAACGTTTAAAATGGTACAATTAATATGTTAAAAGTGAACTTTGGTATTATTTTATTTGCAATAATTTGAACCAGTAAATCACATTTGACAATTACTGATATACCAAGATTAAAATCATAACTTATGGGAAAGTTTCATGTGATAGAAATGCTAAGCCGTGACTATAAAAAAGCAATAGGAGAGTAAAATTGGGGATATCTACTATATTTGGCATAACTCATGTCAATTTTGATTTGAGGAGGATTTTATTCGGTCAGTTTGATGCTTATTATAAAAAATTTTCCAAATAAAAATCATAGCTAAAATAGCTGCGCTGCCGTATTTCGAAAGGAATGTGGCTTATATGTCCACGTAATAAGCAAAGATAATGGATGTTTTTTGCGTTGGAAATATGATGTGTAATTCAAATATAATTACTGTCTTATGCTTGAAACCTTGTCGTATGATAACTGTACAAATTTGATTTTAACATAATAAACAAACGATTTCGATTTTAAGATGAATAAAAATTTGGAGCGATATTAGGCATAGAATTCCTAATCTGAAATGTGTTATTTGTAAAAAACGTGATGAAATTTTAATAAAACTTTGTTTCATAGTATTTGGCAATGAATCCGAACAGAGAGTGAAAGCTATAGCTCAAAACCGCTTCAAAAATGTCCGGCTCAAGGTTCATTTGCGAACGAGCGACATTATTCATATTAAAGGTATGGCTGACAGCAGATCGAAAACTGAAGATAAAGGTTAGATTTAGAACTTAATTTAAAATACTAAAAGTATTCGCCGATTTAGAATTTACTGCAATTGATTAATATTTTCGGCTTTGTCAGCATGTATAAATGAAATTTGACCCAATAGGCAAATTTTGGTAGTTTCTGAAAAGAGGTTCCCAATGGGATCACAAAAACGCGTGTCCCCAAAAGGGGTCTTATACTACTAACGTGGTTCGGCAACCGTCCGGTGTCGGCCTGTTTAACATACTGGCACTATTAGCCTAAATCTAAGGCCTAGGTCAAGGTACTCAGATAATCGCATAGTGGCTACCGTCCGGTGTCATTGTGTCAACCCACAAGGGTGTTAATAAAGTACTAAATAACCTAAATTCTAATCACTGTCGCTCAAGGATAACCGTTAAACAATAGTTGTGATAACTTAGGATTTAGGAATAGGCCCATACTTGTCAGCTTTTTAATAAATGTAAGGACCAAAGTACTAGATGGGGATCATCAAGATTATTGAAATCATTGGCAGAAGTGTGTGAAGAATACGAGCCAGACTGTGCATTAGAGGAAGTCAGACTGTGCAACAAAGTCCGGCGAAGTACTAACGTGAGCTGAAAATAATCCGGTGCTGAAGAAAGTACCACCGTTTTGGTAACGAGAACTCGATTAACTGTATTGAAAAACTAGTACGAAGCTTGTGTGAGCAAAACTAGTACGAAAGAACAGTACCGAGGCTTTTTGAAACGAGCACCGAGGAAAGTACGTAGTCGGGTACGGTTATCAAAAATAGTGCCAAAAGTGAACAACGGTGTTATCAGTGCCTAATATTTTATCATTTGGCAATAAACATTCATTAACATAAATACTCGTATCTGTTGTCCAAATATCTGGAATTCGAGCAACAGAGCCGAGCAAGGATCACGCCGCATCGCAAAATATAAGACACTAGAATCGCTCACGAAAAGAACGACGCGCGCCATACCAAGCGTCCCAACGGCATTCTACTGGCCACACCTCGAACCCTACAATGCTTTGGTGACGAATCCCGTCCCCTTTTATATACCGATAGAAGACATAAGAAAAATCACCATCTAATCCTTACCCCCTTACAGAACAACCCAAAACAACACTTGGTTTTGTTACTGTCGGGGGTTTAGTAGGCTACCAGTGGGTTCCCGGGGCTAAAATCCCTATTTTTGTTCTTTTTTCACTAAATTCTTTATTATATGCTTTCCCCAAATTTTAATTCTTTAAAATTTATAAAATTTATTTACTTCCTACACTTAATTTGCATAAGTTGACTTAATTTGTCTTAATAGCTAACCTAAGCTTAATTTTGTTTTTCAGTTTACAATCAGTCTTCACTTATTCTCTGCGGAAGTAGCGGCGGAAAAATAGCGGAGTTGTTATTGAATTGTGATTGTGTTTTATGTTATCTTCCACAGTTACCTAGCTAATAGTTTTAATCAGTATGTTAGTGTTTCAACCGAAACTGAGTTCCTTGTTTCATAGTTTTGCTAGAAATATTACAAGAGCGTATTGGATTACTTACAAAAGATGTGTTAGCTAATTGAATTTCCATTTGATTCGTTTATTATAAGCGCAAAGAATTCCGTTCTTATCTGCTTCGCGATTATATTACAGGAAAGCGCTTATACTCGGCCCTTCTAGTGGTGCATGCTTATCCCAAGAAAGGCGCCTTTACTCGGGCCTTTTTATCATGTCTTGGATAACGAGGTAACGTCTATACTCGGGTTTCCGACCTCATTGAATCTTGTTTAAACAACTGTTGGATCTCGGAGCGCAAAGAAAGCGCAGAATTAACGTTGATTTGTAACCGAGTAGAGTACAGAAAGGCATATCATAGTTGGGTACTGGAAAGCAGCGGCACAAATAAGTAACCCTAATCCCATTATTATTTTAATTAGTAATAGTATTTTTCCTTATAAAATCGAGTGGAAAGTGGCTATAAAACTCAATAGGGGTGATAGTCTAGTAGAAGCGTATTAGGTTTAGTAATAGCTTAAAATTTCGGCCCCGTGGAGTCGAGTGAGTTACAACCCAGGCGAGAGCGTAGGCGGGACTCGAATAATTGGCAGCCTTTCGGTGTCGAGGCGCAGCCGGTATTATTCTTGAGCAGACCGGGCGAGTAAGGGGTTGGTTTCGAACGACCACGTTCTTGAGCCTTTTATACTCAAACACCAGTATAGTCAGCCGTTCGGTTGCATACATTGAGCAAACTTCAACTGCGTAGTTGTCGACCGCTATTGTACAGTTTTAATAACATGGTCTGGCCGCCTTTCGGGGTCTTCCTGTTTAAAAGAATTGTCATTACTAGCGTAATTCTAAGGCCTAGGTTATGGTAATCATATAATCGCATAGTGCACCTGCCTTTCGGTGGTGTGTTGAGTTAAAACCATAAAAATTAGTAAAGTAATAGATAGCCTAAACCCTAATCAGTATCGCTCAAGTATAACCCTTAAACAATATTTGTTATAACTTAGGCTTAAGGACCAGTCCAAGTACTAAGTAGCTTTAACTTAACCTAAGGATTGAAGTAATAAAAAGGATCGTCGAAAGACCGACATTAGTGGCCAAGGTGTGTAGAAGCTAAAGTCAGACTGTGTATAAAGCTGGTGTCAGACTGTGCAAAAAAGTCCGGTGGAGTGTAAGCGTGAGTTGAAAGCATTCAGTGCTAAAGAAGACTACTGCGTTTATAATACGAATGAGCAACTAATTCCTATTGCAGTCGTAGTGAAATCAGCGTGTGTTAAAGGTACTAAAGAACGGTGCCGCGGCTTTTCATCCCGTGCTAGGAAAACGGTATTCCGGTTTTAATACAGTCATCAAAAATAGTGCCGCGAGTGATGTGATCTACGGTGATAGTAGTACCTTAACATTTTATCACGTTATAATAAACATTCTTTATACGTGTCTGTTGCCCAATTATTTGTAACTGGAGCAATAGAGCTAAGCAAGGATCGCGCCGCATCGCGAAATATAGGGCACTAGAATCGCTCACGAAAGACGCGCACCACACTACCGTCCAACCGGCATTCCACTGGCAAAACCTCGAACCGCACAATCTTCTGGTGACGAATCCTGTCCGTCCCCTTTTTAATTCCGACAGCCGACATAAGGAAAAATCCCGAATCCACCCCATCCCTTTGAAAAGCATAAAATATAACATGCTGATGTCGTGTAAAAGTGGGACAGCTTAAAAATAAAATATAGCTGGTCAGTATTTTGTGAAAACCCAAAAAGCAATCCCTATCGACCCTAAATAAGGCAGAACCCAAAATAAGAATTATTTATATCGTAGTAGGAATTAGTAGTACACATAACAAGGCCGTTTTTACATAAGCCTGTTTAAATTTTAAAGTTTTAAATGCCACTTCTGTTGGCGCTGGTGCCTTTTTCACCACAAATTTTTTCTTTTTCTTTTCCATAAAGGCCGCTCCCACGCCGCCCCAGTATTCCCTGTCGTCCTCGGCCTAGTATATGAGCATAATATTTACGTAAACTGTGTATATACCTGTATATAAAATATATATATAACTTGTTATACATAATATAAAACCTAGCTATGTAATTTATTAAATTAATTAAAACTAACTATAATAATATATAATATTACTTATTTATAAAATCCTCCTAAATAACCCTACCCTTCCCCAACCTACATTAAATACCCCCAAAACACACTTTTTCTTTTTCCTACCCTTTTTCCTATAATATATACTTCACCCACTCCTTTGCCCATCTCTCTATTTTTTATAAATTTCTATTATCCAAAATTCCCATTTTTCTCCAACTTTTTACATTTTTCAAACACCTTCTATTTTCTCAAATCTAAACCCCCACTTCTCAAATTCCCAATTTCAACTCCCCTACTTATCCCCTTCATCATATTAAAATTTCACAATTCCCCTCTCTCTACTTTTCTCAAACCACGCCCCACTTTCTACCCCTTTTCTCATTTTAAATTTCCCATTAAAATTTCCCTAAACTATATAGTAAATATATCGTATATATGTTATTATTTTCGCGGAAATCGCGTATTATTTTAATACAGTACGGGGTACTGTTTGGCGGTGCTTAAATAGCGATGTGATCATTACTAACTATTTTACTTGTTTTTAGTATTAAATTTGAATTATTATGTAGTTGATTATTATTATGTTTTGAGTTTAATGAGAGTTTGGTTACTTAGCTAGGGAGGTCGACGTGTAAGAAGGTTTAGATATGCGGAGAAACGTGTCTTAAATTTCTCTTTCGTTTCTCTTGGGTTTTTGGATTATAAAGGGTGTCGATATTGAGTTTTCGTTTTTTTCTTTGTATTTCGAATATATGAGTTAGCTATTTTAATTAGTTATTATGATGTTTCACAGAGTATGCCGAGTGTCGTTTCGGAATACGGTGTTGACATTGTGCCGTTTGAAAATGTGTCAGCCAGTCATGACTCGTTTTATTTGATTTGTACCGATTTATAATGCGTTTTCGTTAACGACGTGTTGTCAAACGTTTGTCTATAACTACTTCTATAGTTTTGCGAGTTCTCTCGGGTGGCATCACTGTTTACACCAAGTATCGTACTAACAACCATGGTAAATTTAGCTATGATTCTATTACACGTATAATAACCCGAAACAATCTAAGAGTGCGGGACGTTACCAACTAAGTCCTTAGCTGGAAGTTGTATGCATTGCTTTATAGAGTACGTTGGAACTGGAAACTCTTTGTATCCGTTATTGGTACTTATTCTGATGGTTCTACAAGTAAACTCACGAAATAACGAAGCTTGCTAACAACCAGACACCGGGGTTTTTTTCGTTCCGTGCATATTTGCCCTAGTGCTGTATTACCGACATTTTACAAGGTGTTTTAACGAAAGACTTGTACCATAGATATTGCGTGCCTGTTTCGACGTTATGATACAGTTAATGCAGCTGTGAATACAACTCGCTCTGTCGGATTGTCTCCGGCCAAATAATAGCCACAAACGTTAATGTTGTATGTTAGTTGTGTATACTTGCGGAGTGTCGTGCCGTAACGTAACGCAGTTTTAACTATCGGACGCCAAACCTGATGTGAACGGGTGCACGCTGTTAGAAGATTGAAGTGATAAGCTAGACTGTTACGAAGCGGCACTGCATTGGATTACCGAATAAATAGGTATTCCTAAATGGCTGTTATTGGTGTCATGGAAAGAGCATAATAAAGCTACATTAGTAGGTGCTGAGCTGTTAAAGTAATTGGAGCACCCCCGAAGCAGGAGACACTAGAAAACTATCACCACTTTACTGGTTCGCCCAGACCACGAACTTGCGCACCCCAGCTACTAGTACGTTATTTAATTGGTGGCCTAAACTGTATCTTTCGTGTATTATAGTAGTCGCTGGGGGTCGGAGCGTCGCGTAAGCACGAGTCTACACGCCATTGAAGAAGATTAAGCTCCGACAATCCTATTTTGTCCTTAGAGATATCGAATCGTAAACCCTTGATACGAAAAAATGGCTTAATTTCATTCATTCTGTTTTTCGGTAACCGAAAAATTGCAACATCAAATTCAAGTGCCAGAAATTAGACCTTGTGTTCCAACAGAATTTCGGCGATTTCAATTTGCAGTAGTTCTGTTCTCTAATGCATTATCGTTTAAGTTTGGTTTATAACAGTGTTCGCGAACAAATTTAATGCAAAAGTGACGTCACAGTCAAATCGATAAATCTTCGTTCTCAAAAAGTTGGGTAATTTTAATTGAATTTTCACGAACACAAAATGGTTAGATTTCAATCGCAAGCGCTGTGTTCGCGAATAGTTTTACGCCGTTTTTCAATTGATCAAAAAGCGTTCCGTAACAAATTTTATGCAAAACTACAAAACAGGATGTTTGGCGGGGTCACCTTAAGTTTACTCGCGCATTATATGCAGTAGTATCTGGATTAAAGTATCGAGTAATTGGCTTGACATAGCGTGTCGAGACTGGCACTTTGTTCCTCTTAGTGTTCATGCTGCCACTGACACCACTCTCCGAGTGAGTCTAAATGCCTGGTAAAAAACAATATTCTCCTGATAGTTGTAGCGAAACTTTTTCTCAAATAAAAGTTTAACGAAAATATGAATTGTTACAAAGCAATAACAAACTATATACAAAGTACTGAGTTGACATACTTTCTAACGATAATATTGAGGCATTAACGGAATTCTATGCAAAACAGCTTCAACACTCCGTCTGTGGAAATGATGGCGCCAGGTAAACTCAATCAAGAATAGACGAAACGGCATTCCACGCCTGACGCCAAGGCTAAGCCGGCCAAAATGCTTCAAGCGCGACCACAGCCTTCGTATGCGGTTAGAATGTACCGGAAAAGCATACGGAAAGCGAACATAATTTGCCACTAAACCACATCTGGCGGCAGTTTTAAGAAAAGCTTCCCGATCTCTTGTTAATGTTCTAATTTCAAAAACGGTAACGTGCTTGTCAATAACTAAATTAATAAATTCATTGGGTTGGACAGTATTATAACTTGTATTGGCAGGATGACCTCCAGGCATTATGATTTCACTCTAAAATATCAAAAATATATACTGATACGTACATATATAATATAGTGTATCGCTTTTCCGGTATCAATAAGCACTCGGGGGACTGCCGTCCCCCGAGCCGACCTCACTATGCTGTTTTCCTAACGACATACTGAAGGGGAAAACTGTGACAAGTGCCGCCGATATTTTTTATTTTCTTTACAATGCATGCATCTTTCACGTTCGCATTTTTTCCAATTTTCCATATCTCAGGAACTACAGAGGAGATTTTAGCCATCGACCCAACATATTAAAGCCCTATCGATTCAACGTCCAATAGTGAAGACTTCATCTAAATTAAACCATCCCATAATACGTTGTGGTAACTTGAATAAAAACAACCATTTTTCAGATATTAGTTTTTGAGATTTCACCATTTTCAAGGGGGTCTACTATCTTACTGTATGTTCCCACTCTCTCCAATTCCATGCCATTTGAAAAATCGTCAGAAACAGGTCAATGGGTTCTATATGAATAGATGATATTATGCCTAGCTTTAGGCGTTTTAATGCCGAAAAACCAAGGTAAAGCCCATAAACCCGTCACAAATTCGAGAATAATAAAACATGTGAGGTATATTTGAAAAGGGGCGACTTTGAATGCGAAGCAATCGGTTTTTTGGGGGCGAGAGATGATTGGGGTCCAGAGACTATGGGGCATGGCTGAAAAGATGGTGGGATCCTTTCCTGAATTTCCCGGAGTTGTTTTCCTTTATGCAATAATATCACCAAATTTTGGTTTACCCCAGGTTAACTCCCCAAGCACCCCCAAATATTTTGAGGCCACAGCAAAAATTATCGTCGTAACAAAAACCGACTATAACAAAAATTAATGCTACTCCTTACGTTTCGACTAGTTACAACAAAGAAGTGCAGATTGCATAAATACGCATATGGTCATGAAATCATGGAGTTCGTTTCGATGTTGACATGCGTTGTTTTCACAAAGAAAAATCTATGTTTGGCGCAAACTGCAGCAAAAACGTCGAAATAGCAACCGGACCTCTATTTTCGGGAAACCTAACATATATTTCTATCCATTTGTAGATAACGATTAGTTGTAGATCCGTTTACATAAACTGAGGTCCATTCCACTTCTGTATGCAAAAACTATTTCGTGATGTTTCGACAATACATCTCTATAGCTTGTACTTCATGATTTCTGACACTGAAGACATATTCCAACATGCAAGATTAAATTCGCTGAGCGCAGTAAACCGGTCTGCACTATTTGGCGCTAAATATGTGAAGATCAGCATTTATACTTCCTTTCCAAACTAGCTCGAAAGTATATACCTGCTGGGTGGAACGGAATTTGGCCTCTAGATCGAACTTGAAAGGGGCACATGGGAATGAGAAATTCTGTTTCCCCACAACCTGAATTGGGCGACCCCGGCTGGATTGGGAAGACTGAAAAAAGCGAAAATAGCATAAATAGCTGACTTGCAGTAATTATACAATAACATTGGACATTATTTTGTTTAATAAATGTTTTTGTTGTTATTGTATAGCGATACCCCATCGATTGATGATAATTTAGTACTTTTTCCGCTGCACAAAAATTAGCGATTTTTTGATTCCATAAGGTAAATGTTATATACGTACGTACATATTTATTACCTCACAGAAAAAATACGTATTTTTGTCGTACATAAAAGTACTATTTGGAGTGGGCTGGGTGAAGCAAAAAATGCTTGGAAAGCCTTAGCAGAATGAAGCCAGAATGCTAATATTCACAGCTATGCCCAACTCGTCTGTTGACAATTCAGATTGGTTCGCGTAACTATATATATATATCAGGGACTAACCGGAATTCCGCCAGTGCGCTTGTAAACTTCGTAAATCAAAATAAATTGAAGTAAAGTAACGTTATCTGCAATGGAGCCAAAAGCTGCTTTATGGGCTATGAACTGTATTTATTGACAACTGTGCGAGCAGCATCACAGTTTGTCTCATTTATAAGATTCTGATTAGAAAGTTATCATCATTATCATCAAACCGACGGGCACTGTTTGTCCAACGCTAGCCTAAACAATGTTTCTTACCACTGATCAGAAAATTACTTTCTATCTATTAATTCTCTTAGAATCATATAAACCAATAATTTCAAGTTTGCTACAGAACAACATGTAACAAACGTATGTGTAGTAAAGTGAGGCCACTTGGGACAGAGTGAAAGTGCGTTGTAAGCACATTCAATTTGACGAGTATACGCAAGGGTGTATAATAATGGATGGCATTTTTTTGCTGTGGGTGTCCAAAAACCGACGTATTGCTCGATAAATAAACATCAGCTTCCTCAGGCTTTTTAAAGTTTCAGAAAGGCAATAATGCTATCGCAATACATTAAGTTTAATGTGGAAGTTATTTTTAACGCTTTTTAA
>JASANE010024960.1:22500-51529 GCA_030248225.1 Trileptium ribeirensis | reverse complement strand
CAGCAAACACTTAGTCCTGTCTCCCATGGGCTGGTTTTGAGCAAAACAAAAATTTTGCCAAGGGCAATGAACAGGCAAGGTGGAAATTTCCAAGACAATAGAAAGTCCCTTCCAACTGCCCTGCCAAATTTGAAAGCTAAGTTCTAGCATGATCTATTTTTTTAAAAACCAACAGCAGAGTTTTCTATGGTTTTGATGGTTGCAAAAAGTGGCTTGATTTTTTTTTTCCTAGTTTCTTTTATCAGGATATATGGATTTTCAGGTATTTTTCAACTCAATTTGACTATCCTTGTTCATGGTCACCAACACTTTTGCAACTGTTGGTGAAATTTTCACACCATTGTTTGCAGAACTATGCAGAGTAGAGGCTTTCACCAACCTTGGTCACTGACTTTATTCAGAGCCAATTCTTGTATCATCTTTTAATCCCTGGCCCACTGATTTTCAGTAGAGTCATAGCACGGAGAATTTTCATCACATTTTCTCTTGGCCTGTTTCTTTCAGTTCATCAGACCTTATAGAATGATTTCATTGCATTTAAATATGAATGGTCTTTGCATATGGACTGTTTGTCTATCGGCTTAGGTATATGAATTTTAGAATTCAACCTATCCAGAAACATTTATTTTTGTCACATGTTGTGCCATTGATTGTGGAACACTTCTTGATCTAGTTCAGTTCTACTGGATACAATGATATCCGCTATTTATATATATTTAGGTGAAATATATAATATTTAATTTGTACATGTTGAAAAAACGCCATTTATTCTTTGTTGCATGTTATCCAACCATGGGAAACACTTTTTATGGTTTACATGCATGAATGGGATATACTATTCCATTGAAGATTTGTCTGGTGTAGTTCCAGGTTTTTGGGTGGTATTCATCCCTCCTTCACACTGGTAGGAATAGCAAACCATAAAGTTAATTTAATTCAAGCTTGGAATACATAGTAGCATGATATTCTTCAAATTCACGATAACCCCTAGAGTAATTTACAATATAATGTTATAGCTTAACATCTAAAGTTAATATAGCTTCATCTCCTGGTTATTACTTCGTGTTGTAATGTTTTCAATTGACTATTAAACACGAAATTATCAAAAACTAAGAAATAAACACCTGATAGAAATATTTTAAATTAATTTCTTAATGTTTTGTTAAAATCTCCTGTAGCTTTCACCGTTTCGCTATGGATTTTGAATTAAAGGTGCAATAATATCTTTTCCTCCGGATTGAAATTAATACGTTACACAAAAATTTTAGCAATATTTAGTTTTCCTAATTTCATTACAGATCCTCATTAGCTCGCTTCATCTAATCAGGATGAACTTCAGAAGCTACATCTTTAGGGTTATTTTGTTGTTGCGCCGTCTTTACTAATGGCGTTAATGATCATCTGTTTCATAATGTTAAGCGTTCAGCTGGTTCTTTCTTTCGGACAAAGTATTTAAAATTATCATCATTACACCTCTATTTTTCTTTTTGAATTTAAAATATTTAGTTATAACCTCGTTACAATTTATAGATAAATTTAGAATTATTTTTACCACGCATACTTTTACATGGTGGTTACGAACGAACCTAAATTCTACAATAATTATTATTAGTGCGTCTGTTGCTCTGTCTATTAAATAAATTTTAGCAAACGATAAAAGTTAAGTCAACGAGTGTCGATGTAAACGCTTTCAAAAAATTGGTTTGAAAACATTCTCCTTATCGAAGTAGATCGAGGCTTGCTTTAGTTAACGATCTTAACTAAATTTGAAATTTATTTAACAAGCCAAAATTGTAATCGGTCGGACGAAATTTTGCTTCATCAAAATCTTAATTATGGCGACGTTTTACAATTATTTCTTGCTGTGACTGTTGTTGATTGCGTTGAAACAAATTTTGTTCCAGCATACTATTTTTATTTTTCTTCCTAAATTCGTATGACTAGAGCATTTGAAATGTACAAAATTAAAATTTACAGCAGACGAAGTTTGAACAAATGTCGGTGAACTTTATTACCTAAAGTATTGTCTCGCAACAACTTACTGTGCTATGTTCACGCAATAATTAATTTTGATAGTGCTTGGTGATTCATAAAAGGCTTCTTGGCTGTTATATATATTTTTAAGGAACGGCTTACTTTATTCTGACCGTGATACTGCATTGTGTAATTTTTATAATTATATGTTGTGGAATATGAAGATTTTCCTTTCAGTCAAACAACTTATGAAGGTCCCGCGTACGACACGTATTTGCTTTACTTCTCTGGACCAACAGTTGAAAGCGGCGATTGGGCACTTACAAGTACCACAAAATTTATTTTCTCACTCATGATATTTTTATGCTTGAGTTCACGGCAGAAATTTTGGCTAATTATGACATCTGATATTCAGAGCGTAGTGTAACGTAGTGTAGATTGTGTGTTGCATGGTGAACGCTTTTGAATTCCCTCTGTGTGTGTGATCGGCCATAACTCGGGAACTACTTAACCGATTTTCGTGATCTTGAGCTCGTTCGAACCGGCATAGTCATACCGTGTATGAACGTTTTATGATTTGTTCTGTTTCTGGGGTCAGAGGTTAAATTTTTACATCATTTTAGTACTTGTGGTTCCTCTACCCAAAATGCGAGAATTTGTTCTGACGTGCTAGAAGGTTAAAAAGTTTCACTTGGTGGTTTTCGGGCGCCGGAAACTCATTTCCGATGTTGGTTTTGCTCTACGACTTGTGGCTGCATGAGTACGGGGCTACGGTGCCCCATGGCTCGGGGTCAGAGGTGAAAATGAGGGTTTTATCCAGTTTTAGTACCCTTCACGGAAGGAAGGTTATTTTTATCTTAACTTTCGAATTTATTTATCTGGTTGGTTCTATTTCGTAGTAAAAAGATAAGCGCCGATGATTCTTTTTATGGTTTTCGATTAAGGCTCCTGTTATAGGGTTATGGGATTTGAGGTATGGCGCCCGATTGTTCTTCGACCCAAAGTTCCTAATTTTATTATGACGTCTTGGGAGGCTGATAGCTTGCGCTTAAATTTTTTGGGCATGGGAAACTTGTTGACGGTGTTAGTTTTGTGCTAACTTGTGCGGTATTGTGTGATGTCTACATATAGCGTATCGAGGTATACTATCGAGAGCTGATTGGTTGTGCACGCAACAGGCGTTGGTGTGCTGTGCTTCACTACACTCTGCAATCTCGATAAAGTTACTAGTTTTCTTTATATACATCTGGGCTCTCCATTCGCTAAAAATTTTGCCAAGGAGCATGGAACCGGGGCCCTGGTTCGAAACCAGGGGCGCCCAATTTTGCCAGGCCTATTTTGCCAAGAGAAAAGTTTTAAACATCATGTTAAAAACGCTGCAAAACAAATATCAAGGGGAGAAAACTCTATTTTGAAGCAAATTTTGATAAAATTTAGGAATTTGAGTACAAATTTTATGTCAGTTGTGTATGTGTTTACCGAGCAGAGACAACAATTTTTTTCAAGAGGCGATGAACCGCGGGCACGAACCTGGGGGCACCCCGTTTTGCCAGGGGGCACTTGAAAATGCCAAGGCCAACCCCAATTTGGAGCGCCTAGTACATTTTGTTACCCTGCGTTCGTAAAACAATTCACATCACGAAAAAATGGCAGTTATAATTCTGGGCTATCCACATTGGGGGTGGAGGGGGCTGACATTTTTCAGTTTCCCCTGGTTCAGAACAGGTGCCTCCGGTTCATGCCCCTATGCAAAATTTTGGGCTCATCCGGTTCACCCGCGTCTTGGAAATTTTTTTATTCAAACGGTTCAAAGTACATAAAATTTGTACTAAAATTCCGTTCTGAAAGCAAAAATTTCCTAAATTTTGTCAAAATTTGTTTAAAACTCGCTTTTTTCTCCATCAAAAGCGTTTTAACAGTGTTTCTGACACAGTTTTTAACCGTTTTTCTTTTAGCAACATTTCGTCTGTCAAAATCGGGCGCCCGCGGTTCGAAACCAAAGAGTCCTTGTTCATGCCCCCTAGCACATTTTTCAGCGAATGGAGAGCCCAATATTTAATAGCTGTGCGAATTTTTCGTCAGGCATTCACGAATTATTTGCTTTTGTTTTATTCCATAACTATCTTGGCTTTGAAAATCGTGAAACTTAGATTTTGGTCACAGGAATATTTGGATTCAACAAGCATACTACAATTCATTTCTTCTTGTGTTCTTGAATAATATTGTTCTCAGTTGATGTATCTATTTAGCCACTGGAAAATGTGTGTCATACTAATACCTATAGCCGACTTCATTTCACGTGAAACTGTCGATAAGTCATCTACTGTAGGTAAATGGTATGAAAACGTGATGCAAATATGCGTGGGAAACGTGATATTTCACAAGCAGGTTGATTTGATTTCTTTTTGAGATGCTCGCCGTGTCTGTTCAGTTTCGTTTGTATGTAAATTAGCCCTTATGACTAGCTGATTTTGAGAGATTTCTTCATTTGCATTGCGAAAAAGCTTTCTTGTATCGTCACATTACTGATATACGCTGCTGTATCGTTGCAGCTTTATTGTAGTAGTGTTATGGTAATTCCAGCGTATCTATAATAATCTCTTTTTACGTATCGGCACAGCCAGTTTATAAATTTCGGTGTTTTGTAGATGATCCAGAGTGTTTGTCACCGTTTAACTATGTAAATTTGCGCTGTGCTAACTTTCTCGATTTGGCGCTAATACGGCCGTTATGACGCACAAAAGGAACGAAGATCCGAACCGGACTTTTGTTGTGACTACGATGCCGTTTCGGGGTTCCGCTATAGGGAGCAAGAGGCCGATCCTTCATGTCCGGCCACTGATCTCTGTTGGTCACCTCCCCCTTGAAATTTTGACCGCTTACATTTTTGATTTTGACCTCGAGAAATTTTAATCTTCCACAAACAAGTAATGCACACTTTTTTGGTATTTGTTTGAGCATTATATTTTGGAATTTGTTTCGGTCGTTTTTTGTTATTTTAGTATTCATAACACCAATCTAAGGTTCATTAGCGTCAGTAGATGATAGGAAAACCTAAATTTTACAGAAGTTCATTTAACATTATCACTGTTGCGATATTTTTGACAGTGAATAATGTATCAGTTTTCTATGATAGATGCATATAAAAATATTTTTGGTTCTTATTATACACTGCATAATGTTATGGGTTCACAACCATTCCGTGTCAGTTCAGCGTAAGTATATACTGCTGGTTTTACGGATATTCTTTTTAGACGAAGAACAGTTTACGTTGAGTCAACTGCTGGATATTTGGCGTGAAGCTCGGTCTGATTGCGACAGCGGAAACAACGACACTAGTTCAACGTTGTCGTCGTCTGAATACGAGAAAACGAGCAACAGCAGCAGCAGTGGTGGCGGCGGTCAGTCAAGACTAATATTGGTTTGCGATGCGGATAATTCGTCGCAGTGGCTTCGTGAAGTGAAAGCAGAGTCGAACGTTGTGTTAGCATTGCAGACCTTCGTTGTGTAAGTTAGAACGGCTTTACTAGAATTTTTGTACGCTCTGTCTGCAGATTATTGTGGGTTTTTGCTAAAATGATCTTCGGGTCAATAGTACAGTTGTATTACGTAGAAATTAGTGTGGTTTTTGGAGCGAATATCGGGCAAAAATCGAATAAAAATTATATCTCGCGAGCCAAATCTGGCCATTCGAGTACTAGTTTTTCGCAGCCCATATCTCGCGGCAAAAGTTTCGCATCAAAAAATGGAGATCAAATGCAAAATCAGCTCATCGAGATCACAACTTTGCTGACTATGACATTTTGTGGAACCAATCAGTGGGCCACTCTGGGCCAAAATATGGCTCATCTACCCGGTGCCAGAATGAACGATTGTTCAAATTTCGCCGTATTATGGCTTCTTTTTACCTTACAGTGAGTGCCTATTAGGTTATCAAGCAGGCTGGATACGATGGTGTTTCTATCTAGAGTCATCTTGACTATGTTATACCGTTTTTGTGGTTTTAAGGGTTTTTTGATTGACGAACCCGATTTCCAAAATGCTGTGCGTTTTCATTTGTCTGATTATTGCGTGCACGGCATCAAGAATGGTCTATATATAAGTATTTCTTAAGTCTGAATATAGTTCGTATGGTTATATAGTGACCATGGTACATATTTCATGACTTTTCAATGGATTCCCGATTTCCAGAATACAATCTCTCTTACGGAATGCGTACAAGTCATCAATAATTGTTTGCATAGGTTTTCTGGTAGGTTGAATACGGTTGACATAGAGTTCAGCACGACTATCTGATTTCCAGAAAATAGCCTGTCTTCGGTAGCTTGGTACATTGCATCAACAGTTGTCTATATAGAGCTTTTCCGGTATTCTGAATACAATAATTTGATTATCTAGAGTCGCGCGAGCATATTTTATGGGTTTTAAATCGGTTTAGGTTTGACGTAAATTTATTCGTAAAGTCTGTATAATTTAGTTTATAAAGAGTAGTATCTTTGTAGTGAAATCATAATCATGATCAGGATTATTGATTCCAGTTGAGTTTTCCATAATACATCGCGTATGTGTCAATGTTATGAAACGCGCAGCAATGCAACTCAGTGAGCCACACAGTCTTTTGTTTATATTGTCAAAAGCCATACGAGTTTAAACTTTTATGGTCAACATACCCGCTAAGTATTTAACGGCTATTTTTTCAGAGCAATAGTTTACGTTTTAACTTTATCAATAGTATTTGAAACATGGGAAACTGGTTTTATTTATGTATTGATTTGGAAGCTTTGTCAGAACGTTTAGCATTATTGATAGTCGCGCAAAATTACAAAACGCTAGAATATGTCATTTCAAAAAATATTATTGTCATAATGCATTGCATTATTGAGCTGTGAATTCTAGGAACAAACGCCATAAACATTCTACAACTGCGGCGGCAGGTTCAGTCGACAACAGTGCTTATGACGATACACAACAGCATACGGCGTCGTTTTCTACGAACTATCCATCGGTTGTCGGGCAATTTTCTGAATCATGGATTGAATTTAATGCAAAATACAGCAGTAATTCTAGTAACGGCAATAGTAACAACAGTGGTTTCAAGCCTACTATTAGTGCGCGGTCTGACACAACTAGTGGCGGAAGCTATTTTGATCTCAGCGTACTCCGACCCGCGTTTGCTGTTTCCCGATGCTGGACTGATTTTGTTTTTCATCGACCCAGTCCCGCTGATGTTCGCGCCTACTGGTTGTCCACTCTGCCGGCATTCTCGCACACCTGCTTTAATATTTTAGTTAATTTTTCATTCGCAACTGGTATGGGTCGATCCTCGCCTGGTGGATGTGTGGCTACACTCTTTCCGTGCTGCTGTGACTGTTTGTGCCGTAAATTGCGACGATGGCGAATGCGTATTTGGAGCCCGCCAACTCTGGATACTGGGCATGGGTTTCGACTGATATCTGTATCATAAACTTGGACATTTCCAAAGTATCTATACTATCATTTTGTTCGAATGCGAGATGTTCCGCTAAGCCATGTGTTTTTATTATACATATATTTATATGATAATAAATAATGTATTGTCTAGCTTAAATGAAGCGTGGAATCTGTCTCTTCAGAACACTGGGCACAAAGTTTAGAGCGATATATGCATTAGAGATCAGAACCAGGGATGTATCTAGTTTAATCAAATCTCAATGATCTGGTCAGAATTTTGTGTCGTGTCGCGCTTAGCTCACTACGTGATTAATATATTTTGGCAATAATTTATTTATTCGATGCATCGTCATTGTGCACTTTAGCGGCTTTGCGTTTGCACTGTGAGACGATTTTTTGCCCAAATTCTTACAACGCCGACATGAACTGAAAATTTTGTGATTTTGTTTTTGTGGTTTAACGCCTTTGTAGGTAGTTCATTGTTGGTGAAACTACAATGGGTATGTCGTTTCGCCCTGTGGAATTTTGCATGGGCTATGCTATAAATTTCGGCAACAAAAATTTATTTTGATATTTTTAATATTTAGTTATACATTTCGGAATATATCAAAAGTTTTCGGCGTTGTTATATATATTTACGTGAGGTGTATCTATAACGGTATGCACTAAATGTCTACAACTTGTAAAAACTAGATTTGAAATTATAAATTCCTTCAACGTTGCGATTTCGAACATTTCTGTCGAAATTGTGGTCTGTGGTGGTTGAAATAAATGGTGTTTTGGTTTCGCTGTATAATGTTATATATGTTAAAAATTGGCTTACCGTTGCCCCTCCCTCATATATTTATTGTGCATTGTCCATCTCGGACTTGGGGAGGTGTTCAGTAGCTAGATCTGGAATTTCAAAATTCACTGAGTGAAGCTAAGCCAGACTCGCGCTGTTTACCATCGCCGGGCCAGAGTCCCTGTCCGACATGTCTGCTCTTGGTTCTAGAGTCATTCGGTTTTGGCTCGAATGCGGTCGATATTTAACGGAAGGTGTGAAGCGAAAAAACTGTTAACACAAAAATGCGAGATGTTTGAAGCGTTCGAAATTATTCGATGTTGTTTCGAAAGCCTTCAATGATTTCTAGCAGGACTGTAGGCTGTTAATAGATATATAGTAAACTCTTGTGTTACGATTAAATAATTTGTATTGTGGTAATACGTTGCGCCTGAGCGTTTATATCATCAAGCCTGGAAATATACACGCTGTCATGGCAAAAGATCTTACTAAATCTTTCAGCGAAGACGCTAAGGGTGGTAGTCTTAAAGTATGTTATATTATCTAATACATATATCCTCCGAAATCACAAGGTGATCGTAGCCCGCGTAAACTCGTTTTGGATAGTTTATAATGTGCAAAGAGATCTCCGGATCTCATTTATGGCCCGGTTTTTTTGTGACTCAAACGTTATGTCGTAGAAAAAAACAGCTTAGAGTATGGGTTATATAAGTCACAAACATTAGTAGCAACGGCATAGCAACACGTTTTGCGTTTTAAACTGCATAACTACATTTTGGGTTCTTTTCCATTATCCCCCACCCCGCCTTTGCCCAAAAATGATTAGATTCTGGAAATTTTTCTATTTTTGTGATCCTGGAGACCTCCCCTGATCATTTCAACCAAAAAATTGAGTTTTCAAAATCTTTAAATTTAAAAAATTATTCTACGCGGTTTAACGAGCTGAATCGAATGGTGATATTTTTATCGGGATCCAGTAACCAAATCCTAAGTTATAGCCAAAAAATATCTGAGGCTGAGAAACTCAGCAACTCAACAGTTTTTGGCCATAACCTAGGATCCGGTTGCTGGATCCCGTTAAAAATATCACCATTCGATTTAGCTCGTCCAGCCGTGTCGAATGGCAGGTTAATTTTTAAGAAAAATTTTTTAGTTCCCAAGGGGGACCCAAAAATTCGAAAATTAAAATTCAATTTTTTGTCGAAATGATCAGGAGAGGTCTCGAGGATCACAAAAATACTAAAATTTCCAGAATGACCATTTTTGAGCAAATGCGGGGTGGGGTGATAATTGAAAAGAACCCATTTTTGCCGCTAAGCATGGACATGCTTTGGTCCATACTTAAAAAAACTAGTATCTCGTAAGCGAGGTTGAAACAGAGCGAGCGTGATTTTTTATTTTTAAGTTAATTTGTTTAATCACCTAACAGGCTGTGCTTGATATTTATACCACTCTAAAACTTCTTGAACCGAGAGCCCATTAAAAATCTTAAAACCTCGCCGACCCTAAACTCGTTAAAAATAATGCATCAAGTATTTTTACTGGTCTCTAGATAGCCAAGCCATTTTATTCAACGGAGGAAAACCCATATATAGACTATTTTTGGAAGTATGGTTCTTTGACGTAAACCCAATATAAAGGCCTAAGATAGTCATTCTACACTCAAGATAACAAAACCATCGCAGTCAGCCTAGAGGAATACCTATAGACACAATTCTTAATGACCTGTACGATTTGCGAAACCAACTCACGATGCTTATGTTCAGGAACTCGGGTTCATTACCCTAAACCCATTGAAACCCCACGAAAGGCATTAAATATGCACGCTGGGCTCTAAATAACAAACTCATTGTATTCAGCATGTCGAAATACCTTTATATAGGGCTACTTTTGAAGTCATATGCCAAACTACTGAAGACAAATTATATTCTGGAAATCTGGTTCATGGACGTTAAACCCAATTAAAACGTTTGCAAAGGTATAAGATACTCGTGCTGCACTCTAGGTAAGCAAGCCATCGTATTCAGTCTATTGGAAAACATATACAATTCTTGATGAGCTGTACCCAATGCCTAACCAACCAATGGACGACGTCTATATTCAGTAAAACGGGTTCACTGACCCTAAAGCCATTAAAAAGGCATAAAATATGCACGCTGCGCTCTAAATAACCAAATCGTTGTATTCAGCCTTTAGAAATACATATATTTCGACCATTCTTGATGCTTTGTACACAACACATAATCAGATAAATGAATACGTGCTACAGTTTGCTGATGGGGTAGTCGACCTTGAAACCCCATGAAAAGAAATAATGTAGTGAAGTTAGATAGATTAGCAACACCATTGTATCAGTCGTTGCAATGTAAAAAACAAACAATACGGCGAAATTTGAAAAATCGCTATTTCTGGCAAGGGATCGATGAACCATATTCGAGCTCACAGCGGCCCAGCGAGTGGTGCCATAAAAAAGTCGCGGTCAGTAAAGATATAGATCTCGATGAGCTCATTGCCATGCCTTATTCGCGAAGTATGGGCTGCGAGGCACTGGTACCCGCATGCCCAGATTTGGCAAAGATTCCTTAAAATCGCGGTCAGCAAAGATATAGATCTCGATGAGCCGATTGCAATGTCTCTGTCGCGAAATATGGGCTGTGGGGCACTGGTTCCCGTACGCCCGTATTTGGCAAAGATTCCTTATAAACCTGTTTTTTTTGCAAATTTTGACCCAGAAGATAGGGCCGGAGCTGTTCGCGTTCAACTACGGGCACTTTGCCACCACTTTTGCTATGGAATAAAAAATGTCGAAATCCATCTGTCCGAAAATGAGTTCTGAATGACAGCGACAGACAAAAAAGGAATTTTCACGATTTTTTCTTCTGGCGCCCTGCCTGGAAACTGTACTATCTTCGCTCGCTCCGTTTCTATTATCGTAACACTATATATCTAAGCTCAGGAATAAAGTGTTCAACGCTTCTACTTTGTTCTAAAATCGTAGTAAATTTCATTACTACTATAGGACTTGGTAAAGTATGACATTGCTTGCGGTTCACATACTCACAGTCAACTCCAATATCCATAATTTTGGTTTTGAATAAAAGAGCAAAAAACACTTTGTCCAAATCCAGTGTACTTGTTTCTGTTATTTACATCTTCACAAATTAAGCAACTCGGTTTACAGTTCCACATTAAAATGCTTTATATATATTAAGCATATAATAGACAGTCGCTGTACTTGAACTGAGATTATTGCTTATAGTTTGGATGAACTGGTTAGCTGATAAAGCGATGTTCCTACACTCAACGGTCGTTGTCGCCTTGCGGGAGAGACCGAGCCTTCGGGTGAGGGGTCCCAGCCTCAAAGAGATATTTCCATTTCCCCTATGAGCATGTATGGTTGGGTCTTTATTCGTGATAAAGATATATGAGTTCAGGATAAAACATAGAAGAGTTAATTCTTCGTGCAATGAGTAAAAAAATTTGGGCTGCAGGAAGTCCATAATTATAGTTTGATTTTCTGAGAAAAATGGGGAAAACTACAATGTGCCTGTTTTGGATTATCCATAAGTCACGTTCCTTTAGTGCACTTTCTAGTCTCTCCGCTTGTGTAATTACCAACTCCATGCCGATTTACTACTGTGTGCTACTACTACGACATCTTACGGTATGTAAGATAACAGGATAAGAGACTAAGTAAACGTAAGCTTAAGTTGAGCCATAAAGAAATCTAGGTGCGATCTTTGATGCTGACAAAACAAGGTATCACCATGCTGAATCCAATAGTTGAACTACAGATAAATCCGGCAATACACCCACAACAATGGATTTTAGAGGGAAAAGTCAAAATATTTTCAATTTTGATAAAACCCTTGTAAATCGCAAAAAATTCATGTGTCTTAAGTACCACATATGTGATTAAATTTCGGGATCAGAATATTGAAAATGGAAGCAATAGCATCGGTACATAATTCTTAGAGATTAGATTGGAATTTAAGCTTTCTCGAACATGAATATCCTAGCTAGTTAGCTACACGATTTATAGCTGACAAAAGCGAGTCTTCATATTTCAAATTATCAGTCATCCTTGGATGATTTTTACTTATGTTGTATATGACCACAATAAACAGGTCGCTCAATTCTTAACGTTTGATATTAGAAGCCATGAGTACACTGTTAAACTTAGTATATATCAAATATTTTCCAAAAATATTTCCTAAAAGAATTTTTGTTCTGAATGTAAAGAATATTATCTTTAGTTTTTAATTAGGGATTTTTCTCGATTTTTTGGGTCCCCGATGGCCTCCACTTGGTATATACCAAAAATTTTCGAAAAAATAAATTTTTTCTCTATAAATGTATACTTTTACATATTCAAATATCATTGATAATTTGTTTCGAACGTGAAATCCGCTCAATGAGTTCCCGGGTTAAGGAGCTAGTCTTAAGCTAAGCCTTAGGCCTAACGCTAGGCTTAGGATTTCATATACACTGAAAATAGGTTTCTGTGAAATTTAAAAGAAATTTCTTTGAATTTTGCACTACCAGATATTCTTTTAAAATTCAAAGAAACATTCCTTGAAATTTAAAGAATTATTTTTTAAGAATTACATATCTTTGAAATTTCAAAGATAATTCTTTGAAATTTCAAAGAATATTTCTTTGAATCATAAAAGGATATCTGGTGGCGCAAAATTCAAAGAAATTTCTTTTAAATTTCACAGAATGCATTTTGAGTGTATATGGCAATAAGTCATTAACCCGTGAACCGACTAAGGTAATTTTACCACCGTTCGAGTGAGGTCGTTATTCATATAACATATAAAATTCGAAATTTATGGATAAAAATTTTTTTAAACTTTGGCTACCAGTGGAGAACCATTGGAAACCAAAAAAACGAATAAAATTTTCCTAATATATAGCCGAAATTGATATTTTCTGAACAGCGATAGCCTCGTCGAACTTACCATTGGAGCCGGAATTTTGCCTGTATGCTCAAAATTGAACCATTTCGGGCTGGGAAATTACAGGAAAGACCAGTAGATTGTATAAATCCGACATTTATACCGATTGTTCCAACGTTTTAAAAACTTTTGACAAAACGTTGCATTTTTCTTGATATATGGTAGGCTAGGTTATGTTTAGGGGTCGGACTTAATTGTTATTTTTAGGTTGGATATATATATACTATAATATAAACGTTGTGTTTTGCAGCATCGGGCATAAATTGGTTGGTTTTTTGTTACCTATTTGCCCAGATCCACCCCAAATATGTAGAACTTAGTCTCTTGTAGTTAGTTGTTATTTTGTTGCGTTTTCTTTTTAATTATCTATATTTTGCACTGAAAGCTATTAAAGTTGTGAATACGCAATATTCTACTTATTATTACAGGTTTTCGAGACACATCCCGGTGAACGATAGCTGTAGCTTATATAATTAATAGAAATTCCTACTTGTCCTTATTAGGAAAACCTTGTAGCCAAATTACAATTCCAGCTGTTCAAAATAGGAACCTGGACTTCATGTGAACTATATGTATTAAAAATAAAGTATATATGCTGTGTACTTCTAGTTCACTTATCTTGCTTTTGGGTCAGCTATACTTCATAACTAAGAAGACCATTTTTCTGTAAGACTGCGGAAAATAAATTCTAGGTAACATTCAAAATACCTAATACCTGGGTAGTAGTGCCCATGCTTAACATAAAACTTCGAAACGCTGGGCCCATGTCTCCTGTAGGGGGCAGACGTTATATCAGAAAAAGAACAGCTAAGAGCATGGGGGTTTGGGGAGCGGCAGTATCCCGACTTAAGATTAGTGTTTGGCTCATGTAGGGCCTCAGCTTAGGATTAGTATATCGAGTATGTCGTTGTGGATTAAGGATCTTGTCAACAATACTTGTACAATTAATCTGTAACATTAGATGTAACAAATGTAGTAACTTGTTTGGACGAGTTTTGGGCCACAGCCGCTTGACCGGCCGCTAAAATATTGGGCTGGCCGAAGACCAACGCCTAGCCGACCGACTGTCTCACGGCCGGCCGACGGTTCAACGCCTGGGTGGCAGCCAATGGACGGCTGACTGCCTAGAATTAAAAATGATACAAATTTAATATTCGAAATCCTTCTTCAACATTTTTTGAAAATTGGGTCAATGCACGGCTAAAATGCCTACTCTTACGCCTTGCCCAGCCAGACTATTCCAAAGCTGTACCGTATTTAGTGCTGGGCGACGGAAGGCTTTGAGGTTTTTCATTAAACGCATATATATTAGTTGATAACAAACATGTATATTATATACTTAAATATATTAAGATGGTCGAAGACGATAGAAAATCCTTATATGTTCGTCATTGGCGAAAAAATATATAGCATAATATGCATCAAAAAATTACGCGGTAGTCTCGTTGATTTCACCAGCTACTTTTCAATAAACGTATAACCACCGCAGGACGAGCAACGATCCATAACTGATGACCAAGGACAGAAAATTGTTAATGGTTGGCTAACAATCGTTAGCGACCGGCCGTTCGCGGTCGGTCGGCCGTGACGACCATCCATTGGCAGACGGCCGCGATAATATTGGGCCGGCCACTGATGGCTTTCACGGCCGTTGGCCAACTCCAGTTTGTTCTGCTATCAGTAAACGCTAAGAGCTAAATGTCCGTGGGATAGTGACGATCACATCGTTGCTGAATCTTTTTCTTGTGTGAGATTGATGTTATTGACACAGTATTGTTCATTTTGAGTATAGGTTGGCCGATATTGAAAAATACCGACAGTCACTATTAGTATGTAATACAAATATGTTTTATAAATAGATTTATATACGTGCATAAATATATACATACATATAAGAACATATGTATAAATAAACCGTTTATCACCTCTGCAATGTTTTTTATTTATTTTCACGGGTATTCGCCCGTGAAATATTAGGAACGGCAATTTCCAACGGAATTTCGGAATTTGGGGCAAACCTGGACTGTATGTGTATTGTAGTTGATTTGGGTGTAGGTTCGGTGTTGATGGGTTTTGGTGTGCCGTCCCGTTTTTTGTTGGCGTTCTAAATATGTGTGCTTTTCAGCTTTTTATTCATGTTTGACCTACTAACCATAATCCAAGACTCATGGACTCACGTCACCCAAAGACAACCAGTTGTTGCAAAATGACGACAGAGTCAGGTCCTATATAGGAGGTGCTAGCAAGATCCCCCGGGATCAACTATTTTATAATCGCGATTTTTTTCCGATAAGAGGCCTTCGGAGCTATTTATTATTATTGCATTGTGGCAAGTGGTTGCTTCTTCCTATATATTTGCTGCCGTAACTCTAATAGCAATTTTTACAGCGGGACTCCATGAGGCCACCGCAGAACCACGAGCTATAATGTTTTCAGGTTGAAACTTACACATATTTTCCAGCTACAATAGATAGAAAAAATTATAGAAGACGGGTTTACGGTTTAGACTAGATTTGTTCAAGAATGGTAAAATTAGTGGGCGCCCCATTGTACCTTCAGGCACCCACCATATCACAAAAATCACCGACCTGTCCTCCAGAGATTTCAGGTTTTAGAAGAAAGGCGGTTTGTGAGGCACGGCGGGTGTCTGTATTTATTGTGTGGAAACATAGAGTTCAGAGAAAATTTGGAGTTTCTGTTTATGTGTACAAACCAAATTTGGCTCGTATTTTTAGGCAGTTTCAAAGTTTTCCCCCCGTTTGCGATATTTGTAATGTTTTAAACATGGCGCTACCGATACCAGTATTGCAAATGTCTGCTGATACTGGATAGAGATAAACGGCCAAGCCCTAATTTTGAAATATATATTTTTAATTGTTGAGCATTAGTTGATTTTCTAAATGTCATATCCGAACTACATTTATGTAATTCCGTATCAGAGTCGACAAATTTGTATATTACGGCAAGTTACACATGTGTTTCGTCGTCGAGCTGCATCAATAAGCTCAGCAGCGGCAGGAGAGCAGCTTATCGATGATAGTATTTCGGTATCCCAGAAACAAGACTATTGTGGCCGTGCTTTTCACAACGACTCTAATAAATTGGGTACGAACGGTGCGAAATTGACGTACAATATCCTTACAATACCCAGGCGGCGTTTGTTGTCTTTGTCTCGTTTTTCCACTGATAACGGTGTCACTGCTAATTATTCTGCTTCAACTGCCATCGTGGAGCAGTCAATGTTAGATTGGCACTACCGGGCGTTCAATATTTATCTCAGTCTTATTTCATCGGGTACCGGCTATGAACGAAATACGTTTGTTAGTGCACGCAGGCGAGCTGCCGATACTCTGGGTAATATCGATGAAGACGTTGCAAATATCGAACGATTGATTAAAGGATTCGAGGCGTTCGATATGGCGGAAATCGAACATTTCATCCGATTTCGTCAGCTTATGACACTGGTACGAATATTGTATCACGGAAGCGGCGATCTTCTGCATCGCTTTGGAAACGAACCAATTCTGATCGGGCCGATTCGGCTAATGGCGGCAAGACTTGGCGGTGGCGGAACCTTATTTACGGCCGACCTTGCGTGTCGCATATTGCACTATTTGGTATTGCTCAAAACTGAGCGACAAATCGTCGTTCCAGCTTTGACCGATGCAATTGCCGACTATTTTATGCTATCGCTTAGCGATATCCGCAATTTTAAAACACTGTTAGCTGTTGCTGATTCAATTGTTCAAATGTATGGACCGAGTGTTACAATAGATGGAGTTAATCACAGTCGGCGCGAACTGCAAACTGAAAAGGCGCACCCTATAACGATCCAAAGTCAACATCGACTGCACGATGACGAATATGAGGAACAGCTGGTCTCTAGCCTGCATGCAAGTGTTGCTTCAAGTTTTTGGTATCGGTTTGCCCATGTTCTATCAGGAGGTTGGGCATCGCGGCCGGGCTTGGCTCCCTTCCTGCCACAAACGGTTGCGTTGGCTTATTTTGCTTCGCAAGCCGGGCATATACCGTTGCCGCTGTACTGTCAGTTGGTTCGGAGATTTCGCCGGAGCCAGTGGAAGCTTAGCGCTAGAGAACTTGGACTCGTTTGTTATAGTTTAACATTGTTCGATCGGAACGCAATTTCTGCTGGGCACAACGGCGGCAAAGGTGCCAACGAATTCAGCTCACTGGATATAGATTGTCGGCGGTTCAAGGGGTTGTGTCATAAGCGAATGAAAACGTTCAATATCGGAAAAGATCTACAGTCGGTCGAGGCCAAATTTGTGGAACAAGCTGTGGAATTTTGTATCGCTGAATTATAACTAGTTGCTCCACTGTGTCTGTTGGGTTTTATTAACATCAGTTGAGTTTGCCATGGCTAAAGGCATTCTTTGCACCTGTGATGAAAATTACTGAGCCAAATAAGTCAAATAATTTAAGACTTAGTATGACAAGTGCATATCGGCACCGCTGTCTACGACGATATTGGCTCCGAACTGGGGTGCTCATGAAGATGGAGATTTCCATGCAGATAGAGCGGAGTGGAGATTAATTTATTTTACTCCTCCGTGGAAATAATTTAACACCAACAGAAGGCGCAATAACAACACCTGAGTGGAAGATTGTTCTATGATTGACGTTTAGCTACACAGCTGACATTGACAAGGGCTAATGACAAAAATTTATGAGTGCACCGTGGATAGATCTCTGCTATGAATTTCGATGGGCTTATGCCCAGTGTATCCCATCGCCGTAGGAGCCGCTCCCGATGGCTAAACACAATGCAGTAACGGACCACAGGCTTTCTGCTAAATACATCTATTTAGCACTTGGAAAGGCGGTGGGGCTAGATACAAGACCTCACCAGTTTGTATACATGATACAACGCTTTCATGCCAAAGATTTGACCATATACACTACATCCCTGAGTCATACAGGACTTCCGAAGCCAGATACAGAACTGTCACGCAAAGTATTCACTATATTTGAGCTAGATACAACACTTTTCTTTGGCTGTTTTAAGACAGAACTAGCAGTGAGGTAACAACGAAGGTTCATCCGGTTCATCATCAGATTTATCGTCAGCCGGAGGCGAATTTGCGCCAATATGTATATAGTTTCACTTGTTGTGCAGTTACGTCGATGTCGCGAATCAGATTATCCAATCTTCTAACGCATATTGTAAGTACATGAGCGATTTAACAACCCTCGGTCGAGCCGACTTTCGAAGCTATGAAAATAACATTCCATAATTGCATGATCCAGAGAGATTATGTATCTGGTCAGATGATTTTGCATGAGAGAGTTGTACGAAGCATATAGCTAGAGATGTCTTGTATTTAGCCGCATAGTCTTTCAAAGCACTAAAAAGATGTTATATTTAACAGGAAGCTGTGACTGGGGCCCGTGGCTCTCAGCTCAGCTATCGGGCGAGACTCATATAGCGATGGGGTGTACAGTGGACACGCGCACTGTCGACCATAGCAGAAACAAAAGCATGATAGCGACAGCATCTAGCACCTCTATTTAATGATTTATGCCATTATAGCGTTTGATTGCATGTAAAACTCAAAATGTTCCAATTGAGGTGCCAGCGGAGATCTTTACGAACATGTCATGCAGATATTCTTGTACTTTTGTCAACGGATGACTAAACACATTTGTTGTAAAAAATATTAATCATATGACTAGGTACAACTATTCGTTCTTTAGTTAGATATATTTTACATCAAAATTTAGGTGATATAAAATAATGCTAAGCGCCTATTTCGGCGAATTTACAAGTACCGTAAAAAAACTGTTGGACTTCAATAATTAAAAAAAAGGAGAAACAAAAAAGCAAAACAACCAAAACCAGAAATAGAATGTTCATGCCGAGCTATGTAATGAATCGCCATTATACTAGACGCCATAACATTATGAGGCAGAAATACTAGGCAGAAATACTATGATATGCTATTATGGCCATTATTCTATTAGGTTATTAGGAGTGCAGAAATGAGCCAAAATTCGTAGTTGCAAATTTAGGCTTGGACATAGCCAAAAGTAGTAAAAGGCGCAACTAGGCGACCATATCTTTACGACAAAATAGCATATATATATAATGGGCTATGCTCCTTTTCTGGAAAGCTGTGGGTTTGGTATAAAAATTGCGTATTTTTCCTGAAGTTAGTGAATTAAAGGAACAACGGCAGTTGTCAATTCTTAAGCAGTGCGTAAATAAGCGTGGATTTTTAGCGTTCAGACAAACTGTAGCTAATAGATTGGTTTAGATAATATATCCCATGAACTATAAAAGTTGTTATTCTATATATATTTATGTTTCTGGGAATTGATCAACGTGTTGTCACTTGCTTTTTATTTCCGACTACCGTTGTGCGGTTAATGCACTAAATTCGAGAAAATACTCAATTTTTGTATTAAATCCGCAGCTTCATTGAAAATATTCAGAGTACATGCTATGGATATATCAATATGATCCATATTACCTATTACTTTGGAGCAGAAATATATATATATTACCCTGGTTGTGCCTTTTGCTACATTTGGTCAATGTTGAAGCTAAATTTAGACAGACGTCAGACGGCTTAAACAAATTTCCATTCGCGTCTGAATTCTGAATTCCTTCTGGATTCGCATCTTGTTACCGTTATCATGAAGCGGTTTCTATTACATTTCTAAGCTTAATTATAATCTATTGTTTTGTTTTTGCTTAGCTTCGTTTTTCAAACTACAAAATATTTTTAATCGAATTCTATGAAATATATAGCTTGCCCAGCTGATACGGACATAATAACGTAACTGATGCAACGGCCATCAATTCGTACGTTTTCCGGTGGCTTGAATTCCCTCTATGACAAAATTCGGCCCTATGTACATATAAACTAGCTCAAGGGATATGTAGGTAAAGCAGTTTTTTTTCTATTTAAACAAACGTCTAATAGTTAATGCACTAAAATACTAAGATGTTATCAAAAGAGATGTTTATCACAACATTGATCAATTATATGGCACATGTTACGTTTAAGGGCCGGACGTTAAAGCATTAGAAAAAGAATCTTTGAGCGGGGGTTTGGGCGGGGCAGCCCCCGGGCTTAGGATTAAGCACAGTGTATTGTGGCTCGTACGGGGACTTCAGGTTAGGCTGAGGCAAAGGCTTACGCTTAGTATATAGAGAACGGTATAACATGAATTTTACATCCGCCCTGAAAGTTACAATCAGACTTAACTCTCTGAACTACTTGGCTTTGTAAAATTTATAACTTTGCAATAAATTTTATCGTGTATAATTGCACTGTACCGGGTGCGAGCGGGTAATAGATAGATAGGAAAATGTCCTTTTTAAATAACTTGATTTTATTATTGTGCTGATTTCACAATTGTTCCATAATCTAGTCATATAAAACAAGCATAGCTTGGTTCAATTATTTACAGTAAAAATGCAAGGAACAGTGGTTTGATACCAAAAATGTTAATCGGTTCGCTGCCAAAGGGAGCTCAGCTTAGCCGCAAGCTGTCGCACTTCGTGATCTGACAGCTTAGGCAATAAGTCATTCGGATCGATATCAAGTATTTGTCGCCCTATTTCGCCGATTGGTTCAACGATTTTTCGAGGATTCAGCAAACGTCCAAACTTTGTCATATTTTGGACTCCGACTGCTTGATTTTTCATTTCGTGCAAGTTACGTACCGTTAATCGCATTTTGTTTTCGAGACTTACGATTTGATTTAGGATTGTGCGCATTTGCACTCGTCTTTGCTCTAATCTTTCAATCTCCTTTTCCAAGTTGATTTTCGTTTTATTTAGACGATTTAATCGTGCTTCCATAAATGCTGATTCAACCTGTAAACAAAGGCGTGTTAAATATCGTTCAACTATATAATTACAAAGAACTTGGTGAAACATAAGTAAACAGAAGCTGACCGAACCGATTTCTGCGAAGATTTAAAATCATGTCGATGTGCACTAGAGCAGTTTGTTGGACTTACATTTCTACCCCTGATTCATTCTACCACAAACCCTTTTGGCTATTTACGTTATAAAACATATAAACTTCGCAAAATTTTATTGCAACATATAACGTTATATCGGATTAATGTATGTAGCTCATTTTGTAGGTTTCGAATACAGGGTTATAGAATTTTATGCGTTATAAGTCTGATTCTATGTCACCGTTGCCGAACTTGGGTAAAATATCTCATCTTTTCATACAAATTTCGAATTCTTTGGGATTTAATCAGGAATATATGCATGATTTTCCAGCTGTTAATGCTGAAGTTTGTCAAATCTCCCATTTTCCGTCTATTTTAGAAACTACGTAATTCTGAAAATTTCTTGAACCTAGCGCTATAGTTTATGCTGTGACCTATTTGCCAAATGCACAGTTTGGAGCACCAAATTTAATTTCGGAAAACCTTTCCTAAAATAGCTATACATATACCAGTTTTTTGCACTACAGCACATAATATTTACGAAATTAGTTGGATGGGAAATGTTTCTTGTAATTTGGAAAAGATTTTCTAATTTGGAAAAAATTGTCCAATCAGACTTTCCGGCTTGGGTGCCACAAATTTGGTACTTTTAGGTTTTACATATTTGGGAAGAAAATTTGTTTGTTGTTTTGCAGCAAGTAAATTTGGAAAATGTTGCCCAAAATCATAGGGAATACAAGATAGCAATGCTACGATGTAACATGTAAAATGCATATGTTTATTCATGTGAAATCTAGGAAACAAAGTTTCAAAGTGTTGGATAAAGTACTCAAAGAGATATATCACAATCTAGTCTCTAAAGCTGAACAAGGCGACCAGAATTTCAAAAAATATATTTCGGTACTAATGCAAGGCTTAAAGTACGATTATGTTATGCTTTCTGCATAGACTACCTGTATGATTCAGGTTTGTTCAGTATACTAAAAACGTTTACTGACATGGAATATATATACATAATTTGAAATGTGGAAATTTTTAATTGCCGACATCAGACATAGTTACTCATCCACAATACAAATTAATTTTATCTGTTATATATATATACGAAATTTATAAAAAGTAAAACAAATTTCAAGATGAAAATTTCAAGCCGAAAGTAATTTTTTCTACGCTATTTTTAACTACTATATAGACAGCATCCTACCCCTATGTTCATGTATGTATATACAAAAGACACTTATGGCTATACTGATTGTAATATTCACCGGGAATTATATCTGGAAAGAAATTTAGGGGTTGTAAACCCTTTCTGTACCCGGCTGATTGTCTCAGTGGTGACAACATAGCTTCTGGTTTATATCCGTGGTCATGCTGTGCCACCTCAAAGCGAAGGACACATGGTCGAACATTTAAACTTTTCGTACATATATAAAATTTTGGGAAAAAACTAAGGTAACGTTGCTACCGAAGCATACCTACACAGTGGGTACAAGCTAGCATATACGGAAAACCGAATATCCCTATCGGACAAGTAGTACAAAAGATTAGCATCGGTTCCACGAATATGTATATATGTAACGTGAAGACTCCTGCATTTTTTGATATTATAAATGAGCTTTTATCTAGAACAATTAGCAGCTAATCGTATTCAGTCATAATCTTGTTGCTATGCATATCAATGCATACTATAATAGTTTTTGTCGTATTAGCGAAAATCTAGCCCACCGTTTAATTAACAAAAGAACACAAATGATTTACCGTGAGATTGTTTAGTTCGTCCAGAGCTTGAAGGAGCTCAGCTTCACTTTTCTCAACTCGTTTCTTCGCCTTCTGTATTCTTTTCGTAAAAAGATTTAAAAACTCGCAAAAACCTCGATATATCAGTTTACCCAGATCTTCGAATGCACCTGGGATCGTTTTAACACCATCGGAAACGGTCTCGTATGCGCCTTTAAACCATGATCCTATCGCTTTGCCGATACTACGCCGAGTGCGATTTAGAAGCATCATTTGCTTCGACATGCATCGATGACGTGCTCGATAAAATTCGTGTTGTAAATGACGCATTTCGTTTAACGTTGTGGTCACGTACTTTTGTTTCGCCTCCACCTGTTGTACAAAATATTTATACTAGAGAGTATTTTAAACTAAATATGGGAGTCGGGTCGGGCGCAATGCGGGTTGGGTCGGGCCGTGTTGAGGTGTGTGCCCGCGGGTTAGGTCTTCTCAAACCGGGTTGGGCCACATGACAGGAAAATATCATAAGCGAAGTGGTGTTGGTAAAGTTTGGAATTCTCATCGCAACGGATATTACCGGCTGAAGCACATTAAGATAAAATGTACAAATGTAGCCATGTATTTATCTGTGCCCTTCAATTGAGACCGAGCTTATATCCTCAAAAATCTTTTATGTATTTGTTGCGTTTTATATTACGTTTTGAATCCATAAAATTTTATTATTACATAGTTCTTGGATTTGCTAATTTAGATTAAAATTGAACTAGGGAGCGTGGTGGGCCTCGGTTCGCTATGTTGGCGCTATGAATTAATTTTAAGAATTAATTTTACCATCATTTTTGAGTCGAGACCTAATCCTCAGCCCCGCATATGTAATGACGGAGGGTGGAGGGCTTTAGATCACTTATGTTGGCGTATTTAAGCACAGCATCAACATTTGTTGTCTTCAGGCTCACTTCCCAACGCATATATCGAACAACTAAAGAGATAATTGTAATTTGATATTCACATAGTCGCAATTTCGCACTATATTTACAAAAATTATTTTTACGCTATTAGTAACATCAAATTGTAATACTATCAGCAGAAAAATAGGAAGAGCGATAAAACAACCTATGTAAATGAACACTTCCATTGAATCGTATTTGTCTTTAGATTTAGTTTAATATATATTATATGTGATTTAAAAAGGAAACAAAGTCGGGTCGGGTGAGAAAACCCGACCCGAATTCCGTTAGTTTAAACCAATAATAAAGTAAAACCAAACTCCTCCAAAGCATACTAAATTGTTACTGTCCCCACAAATGGAGAAGTACTATATCAACTAAAATACTGGTGGATGTAGTAAAAATGTCTTCATAACGAATTTTTTAATTCATCCCAAGCTATTTCACCATAAGGATGCTCTACTGTAGTTGGTTTACGCTGATATCACATGGTTCTGTTTCATTTCAAACTGTTGAGCAAATAGTAGTCTCAGAATTAACAGTTTAAAGCTATAATAAACTGGAGCTAAAACTCTAACAAGCGGGTCGTGTCGCCATAAATTGAGAAATAAGTATGTTCCTGCCCACAGTGATTCAATGGTAAGATTTAGGAGCAAAAAGTAAACAAAAATTGCACTAACGATTGCTTACAAGTATCAATTAAGGCATACCGTGTAACATTTTTTCGTTGTGTTGTTGACTACCCGCGTTAGTGTCTTGCTGCGTACTTATGTTACTTTATGTCACAACTCCCGCGGCTTCCCAATTGTAGTACCTATGTATTTTCGGCGGTATAGATTAGTAGAAAACGTCCAATAAATAAAACTTTACACGATATTATTTAGCAGACTAAGGCGGGAAGCAACCTCCAATATATATGTGTAACGCTGAACCCACAAATCAAATGTCGGATAGATATAAAAGTCAATAATATTGGAAAATATTAAAAACAACATTTGAATTTTATAATGTTTTGTTTTGACGGGTGAGCTTTGTTTTAAAACTTAAATTGTTAAAATTGTTCCTGAAAAGTTTCGGCTAAAGGTCTTTCTTCGGAGAATTTAACATTTTCGCAAAAGATGTTTTGGCGTCAAGGTTTAGTATATATAACCCGAATCTTGTTTGACTGCGTCAGTTAGTTCTCGTACGACGAAAGTTTAGGACTGGAATAAGTCGAATTATTTCGTTTGCTTTGTATATTGCAGCGCTGCGGCCGATATTGTATGATCTTCTGCCTGCGGTAGTTGTATTAAGGCTACGCCAATACAATAGCTTGTACTAGGAACGTTGGCTCAGCTCTGTGATATAGCTTACTAGGGAAGCATCAGTTTTGCGGACTAACGCGGCTGCTACAGCGGACAGCGTAGGCTGCGATATCGGCAACAAAACAGACTTGTTCTGCGCATGTACTCAGCTCATCTTCGCGGACGGGTGCGGCTGCTGTAAAAATAGACATAGCTACTCGGACGTGCTCGTTTGCTTTCGCGGACGTGTGCGTTTGCTACTCGACTAGATCAAACTATTCGGACGTACTCGGTTGCTTACAGCCAAGGTTGGTCGGAAAAAAGTGTTTTTTTCCGTTTTTCTCCTACCCCCAGAAAAAATAGAAAAAAATTATTTCAGGATTTTGGAGCCGAAAATAGTTGGAAAACCGTTATGCAACAAAATATTACGGCCGTGCGCATTATTTACACTCACCGAAACAGGCTTTACATTTCATCCTTATGATTTATATGGTAGAAATGGCATAACACTATCTTCCAAGCATCGCCAAAATATATAATCTTAGCATAAGCATAGCTTGCTTCCTCCGCCGCATCAGAAACTTTTGCCCGATGGTATATTGAAAATAAATAGGCGCAGTACTGAATAGAGCCATGGGATTTGTAGCGAGCATATGAAAGCAGTAAACTAGGCAGACACAGGCCAAGTACACATACCCACCGGTGGATATGGAACGGGGTTGGTTACCGATAAAGTCAGCCCCCTTTAAGAAAACCCAAAAAACCTAGGGGTTATACCCCTTGGTGATTTACCACCATCCCACTCCCTGCACCGGTCTGTTTACCTGTGATAGATACCTGCGGGCATGTATGGCATTTTTACCACGACAGGTAATAAACTAAATAGATCGACACTTGGATCGTAGACATAAATTACATGCTCTATTGTTTTAATACGCTTCCGGCATTACTTGGACGGTGGGCAGTTTGACACCAGTTAGTAAGTTTACACAATACTAAAAATATTAAGTATTTTCACTATTAATTCGAACCAATTAATTATACGCACTCCTATCGTTAAAGCCACAGTGTGGCTTTCGCATAATCGTACCCATTGGAAAGATTTAAGTGCCGCTGCACTGTGTGGTAGTGGTTGCAAATTCGGGTCTTTTCTTTTAGTCCCAGCCAGAATTTGGTCAATTTTGAAGATAAAGAGCTGATTTTGGTACAAATCGATTCAGCTCGATGAGGCGGTTCAGAAAATGCTCATTTCACCCACATCCCTTAAAAAATTTTTTCGACTTTTTGAGACCCCCATTGGGAATCCACAAATTTTTTTCTTCGGAATTTGTCATGTTGGGTACCGTTGGTCTTGGTTTGAAATCTGCTGGTGTGTATTTTATTCAAATCTACGCCACCGTTAGAAAGTTATGAGAGGCCTAAGTAACCCTGAGGGGCTACGTTATAACGTTAGAAAAAAACAGCTTAGAGCGGGGGGTACGGGGGCGGCACCCCCGACATAGGCTTTTATACGTCTCATGTAAGGACCTTAGCTTAGGCTAAGACTAAGGCTTAGTATATCGAGAACGGCATGGCCTGCATTTTATTTCCGCCCTTCAGGGTTACTTGGGCCCTCATAACTTTCTAACGGTGGTCTTGATTTCAATACAACAGTAGATTTCTCTCATCAAACCAAGACGAACGGTACCCAATATGACCGTATTCCGAAGAAAAAAAATTTTGGGTTCCCAAAGGGAACCACTAGACCTCAAAAAATCGAAAAAACTTTTCAGGGATGTGGATAAAATGAGTATTTTCTGAACTACCTTATCGAGCTGAATCGATCGATACCAAAATCAATCTGTATCTTCAAAATTGACCAAATTCGGGCTTGGGGGGCTAAAAGAGAAGACGCGCAAATTGCATGTGACATCATTGCAGGTTAGACCTTTTTCAGTAATTAAGGTATTGACAATCAACAACAGGATTCAATTTCGCAGAAAACTGTGTTTCCTGCTATTTTCATAACAGGATAACAAGTAAAAAACCAACTGTAACATTTGACTTTTCCCATTTTTTTCGTTTTTTTTCTATTTTTCCGAAAAAAACCGGTTTTTTCCGGTCCGACTTTTTTCCGGAAAAAACTAACCCTGCTTACAGCAGACGGGCGCGTCTGTCAAAGATCTGTACACTCGGAACATTACATATGTATGCAACGACTCAGAAAACTAAATTTCCACTCTCATCGTTTACGTATCGACCTGGTTGTGGTGTTTAAAGCTTTGAACTGTATTTGTTTCAGTCATCTACAATGATATAATTAAACTAAAAGGCTATTGCAAACATTTATTGTGAAACAAAAATTTAAAACATATTAAAACATTCTTTTGCTGTGCGCGTAAATCAACGCATTGAACTCATTAATGAAATTTATTGAAAATAAGCCTCTAGTTTCTGCAGTTTTATGAGGCGTTTACGTTATAAAAAGTCTGCCATGTGGACGTTACACTATTATGTCTTCGACACCCTGCAAATGAGCAGTTGTTTAAAAAAGGTCGGAACATTATTTTAGTGAAATTTGAAAATATTTATTAATTGATTGATGCTAATTGATTGTATTTGATGCTAATTGATTGTATTCCATAAACCATGTCGTGTAGACTTTTGTGTAGGAAGTGCATGGTCAAAGCTTGTAGGCCTACACTAGTCTTAGTATTAGATGAACAAAAGTTTATAGCGATCAGCATAGGTGGAAAACTTCGCGTTATACGCTAGTGGAGACTTGACATCGTTTAAACATTGGTCAGTCTTGTATGCAATGCTTTTTAGTATCGCTAACCCATCTTGTACTATGGTTAGACTTTTGAACTAACAAAAAAGTTGTTGTAACACCGACCTGAAGCCTTGACGAGCGTACTTTGTGTTCATGTGTTCGAAATTCACGCTGTGCTGCGTAGACTTCATCGCTCGTTGAAGCAATCTGACGAGACACATTTTTAATTCGCTGAATCTGTTGTGACAATTCGTATTCAGCCCAGCGATGGATTTCACGCGAGTTTAACGCAGCTGTGGATAAATGTTCGACAAACGTATCGGTAGCATCGACAAGTTCCTTGTTCACATTCAGCGGTACTGCTTGATTACGCTGAACGCCAGCTAACTGATCAGCGACATGGTTGAGAATTGAAAAATAAATCTTAGCAGCTCGCAAAAACGGTTGTGCTACTTGGACATCGAATTTGTCGTTAAACGCGTCATGAATGTATCCGTACGATAAAAGTATTAGGAAAATTGAAAATAGATAGCCAGTAAAATTGGAAAAGTCAAATGTTAGAGTTGGTTTTTTACTTGTTATCCTGTTATGAAAATAGCAGGCAGAAACACAGTTTTCTGCGAAATTGAATCCGTTGTCTATTGTCAATACCTACTACTTAAAAGTACGAACCTGCAATGATGTCACATGCAATTGCGCGTTCTCTTTTAGCCTCAAGCCCGAATTTGGTCGCGTTTGAACAACAGATTGATTTTGTATTGATTGATTCAGCTCGATAAGGTAGTTCAGAAAATACTCATTTTATCCACATCCCTGAAAACTTTTTCGATTTTTTGAGGTCTAGCTGGTTCCTTTTGTAACTTGAAAATTTTTTTCTTCGGAATACGGTCATGTTTGGTACCGTTCGTCTTGGTTTGATGAGAGAAATGTACTGTTTAGTATTTTGTTGAAATCAAGACCACCGTTAGAAAGTTATGAGGGCCCAAGTAACCCTTAAAGGCGGAAATAAAATGCAGGCCATGCCGTTCTCGATATACTAAGCCTTAGTCTTAGCCTGAGCTAAGGTCCTTACACTAGACGTATAGTTATGTCGGGGGTGCCGCCCCGAACACCCCGCTCTAAGCTGTTTTTGTAACGTTATAACGTAGCCCCTCAAGGTTACTTAGGCCTCTCATACTTTTTGAACGGTGGTGTATATTTTAGAAAATACACACCAGGTATTCCAA
>JASANE010024960.1:0-17500 GCA_030248225.1 Trileptium ribeirensis | reverse complement strand
GAAAAGATGAGATATTTTTTACCCAAGTTCGGCAACGGTGACATAAAATCGACTTATAACGCATAAAATTCTATAACCCTGTATTCGAAACCTACAAAATGAGCTACATACATTAATCCGATATAACGTTATATGTTGCAATAAAATTTTGCGAAGTTTATATGTTTTTATAACGTAAATAGCCAAAAGGGTTTGTGGTAGAATGAATCAGGGGTAGAAATGTAAGTCCAACAAACTGCTCTAGTGCACATCGACATGATTTTAAATCTTCGCAGAAATCGGTTCGGTCAGCTTCTGTTTACTTATGTTTCACCAAGTTCTTTGTAATTATATAGTTGAACGATATTTAACACGCCTTTGTTTTCAGGTTGAATCAGCATTTATGGAAGCACGATTAAATCGTCTAAATAAAACGAAAATCAACTTGGAAAGGAGATTGAAAGATTAGAGCAAAGACGAGTGCAAATGCGCACAATCCTAAATCAAATCGTAAGTCTCGAAAACAAAATGCGATTAACGGTACGTAACTTGCACGAAATGAAAAATCAAGCAGTCGGAGTCCAAAATATGACAAAGTTTGGACGTTTGCTGAATCCTCGAAAAATCGTTGAACCAATCGGCGAAATAGGGCGACAAATACTTGATATCGATCCGAATGACTTATTGCCTAAGCTGTCAGATCACGAAGTGCGACAGCTTGCGGCTAAGCTGAGCTCCCTTTGGCAGCGAACCGATTAACATTTTTGGTATCAAACCACTGTTCCTTGCATTTTTACTGTAAATAATTGAACCAAGCTATGCTTGTTTTATATGACTAGATTATGGAACAATTGTGAAATCAGCACAATAATAAAATCAAGTTATTTAAAAAGGACATTTTCCTATCTATCTATTACCCGCTCGCACCCGGTACAGTGCAATTATACACGATAAAATTTATTGCAAAGTTATAAATTTTACAAAGCCAAGTAGTTCAGAGAGTTAAGTCTGATTGTAACTTTCAGGGCGGATGTAAAATTCATGTTATACCGTTCTCTATATACTAAGCGTAAGCCTTTGCCTCAGCCTAACCTGAAGTCCCCGTACGAGCCACAATACACTGTGCTTAATCCTAAAGCCCGGGGGCTGCCCCGCCCAAACCCCCGCTCAAAGATTCTTTTTCTAATGCTTTAACGTCCGGCCCTTAAACGTAACATGTGCCATATAATTGATCAATGTTGTGATAAACATCTCTTTTGATAACATCTTAGTATTTTAGTGCATTAACTATTAGACGTTTGTTTAAATAGAAAAAAAACTGCTTTACCTACATATCCCTTGAGCTAGTTTATATGTACATAGGGCCGAATTTTGTCATAGAGGGAATTCAAGCCACCGGAAAACGTACGAATTGATGGCCGTTGCATCAGTTACGTTATTATGTCCGTATCAGCTGGGCAAGCTATATATTTCATAGAATTCGATTAAAAATATTTTGTAGTTTGAAAAACGAAGCTAAGCAAAAACAAAACAATAGATTATAATTAAGCTTAGAAATGTAATAGAAACCGCTTCATGATAACGGTAACAAGATGCGAATCCAGAAGGAATTCAGAATTCAGACGCGAATGGAAATTTGTTTAAGCCGTCTGACGTCTGTCTAAATTTAGCTTCAACATTGACCAAATGTAGCAAAAGGCACAACCAGGGTAATATATATATATTTCTGCTCCAAAGTAATAGGTAATATGGATCATATTGATATATCCATAGCATGTACTCTGAATATTTTCAATGAAGCTGCGGATTTAATACAAAAATTGAGTATTTTCTCGAATTTAGTGCATTAACCGCACAACGGTAGTCGGAAATAAAAAGCAAGTGACAACACGTTGATCAATTCCCAGAAACATAAATATATATAGAATAACAACTTTTATAGTTCATGGGATATATTATCTAAACCAATCTATTAGCTACAGTTTGTCTGAACGCTAAAAATCCACGCTTATTTACGCACTGCTTAAGAATTGACAACTGCCGTTGTTCCTTTAATTCACTAACTTCAGGAAAAATACGCAATTTTTATACCAAACCCACAGCTTTCCAGAAAAGGAGCATAGCCCATTATATATATATGCTATTTTGTCGTAAAGATATGGTCGCCTAGTTGCGCCTTTTACTACTTTTGGCTATGTCCAAGCCTAAATTTGCAACTACGAATTTTGGCTCATTTCTGCACTCCTAATAACCTAATAGAATAATGGCCATAATAGCATATCATAGTATTTCTGCCTAGTATTTCTGCCTCATAATGTTATGGCGTCTAGTATAATGGCGATTCATTACATAGCTCGGCATGAACATTCTATTTCTGGTTTTGGTTGTTTTGCTTTTTTGTTTCTCCTTTTTTTTAATTATTGAAGTCCAACAGTTTTTTTACGGTACTTGTAAATTCGCCGAAATAGGCGCTTAGCATTATTTTATATCACCTAAATTTTGATGTAAAATATATCTAACTAAAGAACGAATAGTTGTACCTAGTCATATGATTAATATTTTTTACAACAAATGTGTTTAGTCATCCGTTGACAAAAGTACAAGAATATCTGCATGAAATGTTCGTAAAGATCTCCGCGGGCACCTCAATTGGAACTTTTTGCGTTTTACATGCAATCAAACGCTATAATGGCATAAATCATTAAATAGAGGTGCTAGATGCTGTCGCTATCATGCTTTTGTTTCTGCTATGGTCGACAGTGCGCGTGTCCACTGTACACCCCATCGCTATATGAGTCTCGCCCGATAGCTGAGCTGAGAGCCACGGGCCCCAGTCACAGCTTCCTGTTAAATATAACATCTTTTTAGTGCTTTGAAAGACTATGCGGCTAAATACAAGACATCTCTAGCTATATGCTTCGTACAACTCTCTCATGCAAAATGATCTGACCAGATACATAATCTATCTGGATCATGCAATCCTAGAATGTTACCTTCAAAGCTTCGAAAGTCAAATCGACCGCGGGTTTTTAAATCGCTTATGTACTTGCAATACGTTAGAAGATTGGATAATCCTATTCGCTACATCGACGTAACTGCACAACAAGTGAAACTATATACATATTGGCGCAAATTCGCCTCCGGCTGACGATAAATCTGATGATGAACCGGATGAACCTTCGTTGTTACCTCACTGCTAACTTTCTTGTCTTAAAAACAGCCAAAGAAAAGTGTTGTATCTAGCTCAAATATAGTGAATACTTTGCGTGACAGTTCTGTATCTGGCTTCGGAAGTCCTGTATGACTCAGGGATGTAGTGTATATGGTCAAATCTTTGGCATGAAAGCGTTGTATCATGTATACAAACTGGTGAGGTCTTGTATCTAGCCCCACCGCCTTTCCAAGTGCTAAATAGATGTATTTAGCAGAAAGCCTGTGGTCCGTTACTGCATTGTGTTTAGCCATCGGGAGCGGCTCCTACGGCGATGGGATACACTGGGCATAAGCCCATCGAAATTCATAGCAGAGATCTATCCACGGTGCACTCATAAATTTTTGTCATTAGCCCTTGTCAATGTCAGCTGTGTAGCTAAACGTCAATCATAGAACAATCTTCCACTCAGGTGTTGTTATTGCGCCTTCTGTTGGTGTTAAATTATTTCCACGGAGGAGTAAAATAAATTAATCTCCACTCCGCTCTATCTGCATGGAAATCTCCATCTTCATGAGCACCCCAGTTCGGAGCCAATATCGTCGTAGACAGCGGTGCCGATATGCACTTGTCATACTAAGTCTTAAATTATTTGACTTATTTGGCTCAGTAATTTTCATCACAGGTGCAAAGAATGCCTTTAGCCATGGCAAACTCAACTGATGTTAATAAAACCCAACAGACACAGTGGAGCAACTAGTTATAATTCAGCGATACAAAATTCCACAGCTTGTTCCACAAATTTGGCCTCGACCGACTGTAGATCTTTTCCGATATTGAACGTTTTCATTCGCTTATGACACAACCCCTTGAACCGCCGACAATCTATATCCAGTGAGCTGAATTCGTTGGCACCTTTGCCGCCGTTGTGCCCAGCAGAAATTGCGTTCCGATCGAACAATGTTAAACTATAACAAACGAGTCCAAGTTCTCTAGCGCTAAGCTTCCACTGGCTCCGGCGAAATCTCCGAACCAACTGACAGTACAGCGGCAACGGTATATGCCCGGCTTGCGAAGCAAAATAAGCCAACGCAACCGTTTGTGGCAGGAAAGGAGCCAAGCCCGGCCGCGATGCCCAACCTCCTGATAGAACATGGGCAAACCGATACCAAAAACTTGAAGCAACACTTGCATGCAGGCTAGAGACCAGCTGTTCCTCATATTCGTCATCGTGCAGTCGATGTTGACTTTGGATCGTTATAGGGTGCGCCTTTTCAGTTTGCAGTTCGCGCCGACTGTGATTAACTCCATCTATTGTAACACTCGGTCCATACATTTGAACAATTGAATCAGCAACAGCTAACAGTGTTTTAAAATTGCGGATATCGCTAAGCGATAGCATAAAATAGTCGGCAATTGCATCGGTCAAAGCTGGAACGACGATTTGTCGCTCAGTTTTGAGCAATACCAAATAGTGCCACAATATGCGACACGCAAGGTCGGCCGTAAATAAGGTTCCGCCACCGCCAAGTCTTGCCGCCATTAGCCGAATCGGCCCGATCAGAATTGGTTGATTTCCAAAGCGATGCAGAAGATCGCCGCTTCCGTGATACAATATTTGGTCTAGTGTAATAAGCTGACGAAATCGGATGAAATGTTCGATTTCCGCCATATCGAACGCCCTGAATCCTTTAATCAATCGTTCGATATTTGCAACGTCTTCATCGATATTACCCAGAGTATCGGCAGCTCGCCTGCGTGCACTAACAAACGTATTTCGTTCATAGCCGGTACCCGATGAAATAAGATTGAGAAAAATATTGAACGCCCGGTAGTGCCAATCTAACATTGACTGCTCCACGATGGCAGTTGAAGCAGAATAATTAGCAGTGACACCGTTATGAGTGGGAAAACGAGACAGAAGAAGACAACAAACGCCGCCTGGGTATTGTAAGGATATTGTACGTCAATTTCGCACCGTTCGAACCCAATTTATTAGAGTCGTTGTGAAAAAAGCACGGCCACAATAGTCTTGTTTCTGGGATACCGAAATACTATCATCGATAAGCTGCTCTCCTGCCGCTGCTGAGCTTATTGATGCAGCTCGACGACGAAACACATGTGTAACTTGCCGTCAATATACAAATTTGTCGACTCTGATACGGAATTACATAAATGTAGTTCGGATATGACATTTAGAAAATCAACTAATGCTCAACAATTAAAAATATATATTTCAAAATTAGGGCTTTGCCGCTTTTGTTTTTATCCAGTATCAGCAGACATTTGCAATACTGGTATCGGTAGCGCCATGTTTAAAACATTACAAATATCGCAAACGGGGAAAATTTTGAAACTGCCTAAAAATAGCGAGCCAAATTTGGTTTGTACACATAAACAGAAACTCCAAATTTTCTCTGAACTCTATGTTTCCACACAATAAATACAGACACCCGCCGTGCCTCACAAACCGCCTTTCTTCTAAAACCTGAAATCTCTGGGAGGACAGGTCGGTGATTTTTGTATATGGTGGGTGCCTGAAGGTACAATGGGGCGCCCACTAATTTTACCATTCTTGAACAAATCTAGTCTAAACCGTAAACCCGTCTTCTATAATTTTTTCTATCTATTGTAGCTGGAAAATATGTGTAAGTTTCAACCTGAAAACATTATAGCTCGTGGTTCTGCGGTGGCCTCATGGAGTCCCGCTGTAAAAATTGCTATTAGAGTTACGGCAGCAAATATATAGGAAGAAGCAACCACTTGCCACAATGCAATAATAATAAATAGCTCCGAAGGCCTCTTATCGGAAAAAAATCGCGATTATAAAATAGTTGATCCCGGGGGATCTTGCTAGCACCTCCTATATAGGACCTGACTCTGTCGTCATTTTGCAACAACTGGTTGTCTTCGGGTGACGTGAGTCCATGAGTCTTGGATTATGGTTAGTAGGTCAAACATGAATAAAAAGCTGAAAAGCACACATATTTAGAACGCCAACAAAAAACGGGACGGCACACCAAAACCCATCAACACCGAACCTACACCCAAATCAACTACAATACACATACAGTCCAGGTTTGCCCCAAATTCCGAAATTCCGTTGGAAATTGCCGTTCCTAATATTTCACGGGCGAATACCCGTGAAAATAAATAAAAAACATTGCAGAGGTGATAAACGGTTTATTTATACATATGTTCTTATATGTATGTATATATTTATGCACGTATATAAATCTATTTATAAAACATATTTGTATTACATACTAATAGTGACTGTCGGTATTTTTCAATATCGGCCAACCTATACTCAAAATGAACAATACTGTGTCAATAACATCAATCTCACACAAGAAAAAGATTCAGCAACGATGTGATCGTCACTATCCCACGGACATTTAGCTCTTAGCGTTTACTGATAGCAGAACAAACTGGAGTTGGCCAACGGCCGTGAAAGCCATCAGTGGCCGGCCCAATATTATCGCGGCCGTCTGCCAATGGATGGTCGTCACGGCCGACCGACCGCGAACGGCCGGTCGCTAACGATTGTTAGCCAACCATTAACAATTTTCTGTCCTTGGTCATCAGTTATGGATCGTTGCTCGTCCTGCGGTGGTTATACGTTTATTGAAAAGTAGCTGGTGAAATCAACGAGACTACCGCGTAATTTTTTGATGCATATTATGCTATATATTTTTTCGCCAATGACGAACATATAAGGATTTTCTATCGTCTTCGACCATCTTAATATATTTAAGTATATAATATACATGTTTGTTATCAACTAATATATATGCGTTTAATGAAAAACCTCAAAGCCTTCAGTCGCCCAGCACTAAATACGGTACAGCTTTGGAATAGTCTGGCTGGGCAAGGCGTAAGAGTAGGCATTTTAGCCATGCATTGACCCAATTTTCAAAAAATGTTGAAGAAGGATTTCGAATATTAAATTTGTATCATTTTTAATTCTAGGCAGTCAGCCGTCCATTGGCTGCCACCCAGCGTTTCAAACCGTCGGCCGGCCGTGAGACAGTCGGTCGGCTAGGCGTTGGTCTTCGGCCAGCCTAATATTTTAGCGGCCGGTCAAGCGGCTGTGGCCCAAAACTCGTCCAAACAAGTTACTACATTTGTTACATCTAATGTTACAGATTAATTGTACAAGTATTGTTGACAAGATCCTTAATCCACAACGACATACTCAATATGCTAATCCTAAGCTGAGGCCCTACATGAGCCAAACACTAATCTTAAGTCGGGATACTGCCGCTCCCCAAACCCCCATGCTCTTAGCTGTTCTTTTTCTGATATAACGTCTGCCCCCTACAGGAGACATGGGCCCAGCGTTTCGAAGTTTTATGTTAAGCATGGGCACTACGACCCAGGTATTAGGTATTTTGAATGTTACCTAGAATTTATTTTCCGCAGTCTTACAGAAAAATGGTCTTCTTAGTTATGAAGTATAGCTGACCCAAAAGCAAGATAAGTGAACTAGAAGTACACAGCATATATACTTTATTTTTAATACATATATAGTTCACATGAAGTCCAGGTTCCTATTTTGAACAGCTGGAATTGTAATTTGGCTACAAGGTTTTCCTAATAAGGACAAGTAGGAATTTCTATTAATTATATAAGCTACAGCTATCGTTCACCGGGATGTGTCTCGAAAACCTGTAATAATAAGTAGAATATTGCGTATTCACAACTTTAATAGCTTTCAGTGCAAAATATAGATAATTAAAAGGAAAACGCAACAAAATAACAACTAACTACAAGAGACTAAGTTCTACATATTTGGGGTGGATCTGGGCAAATAGGTAACAAAAAACCAACCAATTTATGCCCGATGCTGACAAAACACAACGTTTATATTATAGTATATATATATCCAACCTAAAATTGAGCGATTAAGTCCGACCCCTAAACATAACCTAGCCTACCATATATCAAGAAAAATGCAACGTTTTGTCAAAAGTTTTTAAAACGTTGGAACAATCGGTATAAATGTCGGATTTATACAATCTACTGGTCTTTCCTGTAACTTCCCCAGCCCGAAATGGTTCAATTTTGAGCATACAGGCAAAATTCCGGCTCCAATGGTAAGTTCGACGAGGCTATCGCTGTTTTCAGAAAATATCAATTTCGGCTATATATTAGGAAAATTTTATTCGTTTTTTTGGTTTCCAATGGTTCTCCACTGGTAGCCAAAGTTTAAAAAAATTTTTATCCATAAATTTCGAATTTTATATGTTATATGAATAACGACCTCACTCGAACGGTGGTAAAATTACCTTAGTCGGTTCACGGGTTAATGACTTTATGCAATCTACGCTCAAAATACATTCTGTGAAATTTCAAAGAAATTTTTTTGAATTTTGCGCCACCAGATATTCTTTTAAAATTCAAAGAAATATTGCTTAAAATTTCAAAGAATTATCTTCGAAATTTCAAAGATATGTAATCTTAAAAAATCATTCCTTGAATTTCAAGGAATGGTTCTTCGAATTTTAAACGAATATCTGGTGGAGCAAAATTCAAAGAAACTTCTTTTAAATTTCACAGAAACCTATTTTCAGTGTATATGAAATCCTAAGCCTAGCGTTAGGCCTAAGGCTTAGCTTAAGACTAGCTCCTTAACCCGGGAACTCATTGAGCGGATTTCACGTTCGAAACAAATTATCAATGATATTTGAATATGTAAAATTATATATTTATCAAGAAAATTTTTTTCGAAAATTTTGGGTACAAAGAGGGCAATCGAGGACCGAAAAGTCGAAAAAAATTCCAAAATGCAAGTGAGAAGGAAAGTGCTCCGTTACATTCAGTACTAAAATATAGGAAATATTTCTTTGAACAATACTCGGTATATACTAGGATTAACAATGTATTATCGAGGGCTTTAAAAATCTAACGTTAAGAATGGAGCGAACTGTTTATAACAGTACATGTAAAAAGCACGCAAGGATAACTAATAATTAGAGATTAACATGAAAACAGGATTTTGTCTGCTATAAAGTTAACATGCTACGATATTCATGCTCGAGAAAATTTAAAAACCAATATACGTCTCAGAACTGTAGTAGTTGAAATGCTATAATCCCGTTATCAAATTCTGATCCCGAAATTTAATTAGAGCTGTAGTAATTATATACGCCTCATTAATTTTTAGCGCCAAGCAAGGGTTTGTGTAAAAAGTTGAAATTATTTTGACTTATATAACTCTAAAATCTAATGTTGTAGGTATATTACCTGATTTAACTCTGGTACAAGTAATTTTTATTTTGATTCAGCAGGGTGATAGTTTGCTTTGCCAGCATATAAAGCTTGATCCTGGATTTCGCTATGGCTTAGCTTAACTTTCCTTTTACCATTGTCTATTATCAAGTTGCCAGGCATCCCCTAACTATGATCCAAATTCACACACAGACGTAAATCGGCATGGAGGTGGTACTTCATCAGCGGAGAGACTAGAAAGTGCACTAAAGGAACGTGACTTATGGATAATCCAAAACAGGCACATTGTAGTTTTCCCCATTTTTCTCAGAAAATCAAACTATAATTATGGACTTCCTGCAGCCCAAATTTTTTTACTCATTGCACGAAGAATTAACTCTTCTATGTTTTATCCTGAACTCATATATCTTTATCACGAATAAAGACCCAACCATACATGCTCATAGGGGAAATGGAAATATCTCTTTGAGGCTGGTACCCTCACCGAAGGCTCGGTCTCTCCCGCAAGGCGAGCAACTACCGTTGAGTGTAGGAACATCGCTTTATCAGCTAACCAGTTCATCCAAACTATAAGCAATAATCTCAGTTCAAGTACAGCGACTGTCTATTATATGCTTAATATATATAAAGCATTTTAATGTGGAACTGTAAACCGAGTTGCTTAATTTGTGAAGATGTAAATAACAGAAACAAGTACACTGGATTTGGACAAAGTGTTTTTTGCTCTTTTATTCAAAACCAAAATTATGGATATTGGAGTTGACTGTGAGTATGTGAACCGCAAGCAATGTCATACTTTACCAAGTCCTATAGTAGTAATGAAATTTACTACGATTTTAGAACAAAGTAGAAGCGTTGAACACTTTATTCCTGAGCTTAGATATATAGTGTTACGATAATAGAACGGAGACAAGCGAAGATAAGTTCCAGTTTCCAGGCAGGGCGCCAGAAGAAAAAATCGTGAAAATTCCTTTTTGTCTGTCGCTGTCATTCAGAACTCATTTTTCGGACAGATGGATTTCGACATTTTTTATTCCATAGCAAAAGTGGTGGCAAAGTGCCCGTAGTTGAACGCGAACAGCTCCGGCCCTATCTTCTGGGTCAAAATTTGCAAAAAAAACAGGTTTATAAGGAATCTTTGCCAAATACGGGCGTACGGGAACCAGTGCCCCACAGCCCATATTTCGCGACAGAGACATTGCAATCGGCTCATCGAGATCTATATCTTTGCTGACCACGATTTAAGGAATCTTTGCCAAATCTGGGCATGCGGGTACCAGTGCCTCGCAGCCCATATTTCGAATAAGGCATGGCAATGAGCTCATCAAGATCTATATCTTTACTGACCGCGACTTTTTTATGGCACCACTCGCTGGGCCGCTGTGAGCTCGAATATGGTTCATAAATTTTCCCCTGCCAGAAATAGCGATTTTTTCAAATTTCGCCGTATTGTTTGTTTTTTACATTGCAACGACTGATACAATGGTGTTGCTAATCTATCTAACTTCACTACATTATTTCTTTTCATGGGGTTTAGAGGTGGGCTGTCCCCGTCAGCAAACTGTAGCACGTATTCATTTATCTGATTATGTGTTGTGTACAAAGCATCAAGAATGGTCGAAATATATGTATTTCTTAAGGCTGAATACAACGATTTGGTCATTTAGAGCGCAGCGTGCATATTTTATGCCTTTTTAATGGCTTTAGGGTCAGTGAACCCGTTTTACTGAATATAGACGTCGTCCATTGGTTGGTTCAGGCATTGGGTACAGCTCATCAAGAATTGTATATGTTTTCCAATAGACTGAATACGATGGCTTGCTTACCTAGAGTGCAGCACGAGTATCTTATACCTTTGCAAACGTTTTGAGTGGGTTTAACGTCCATGAACCAGATTTCCAGAATATAATTTGTCTTCAGTAGTTTGGCATATGACTTCAAAAGTAGCCCTATATAAAGGTATTTCGACATGCTGAATACAATGAGTTTGTTATTTAGAGCCCAGCGTGCATATTTAATGCCTTTCGTGGGGTTTCAATGGGTTTAGGGTAATGAACCCGAGTTCCTGAACATAAGCATCGTGAGTTGGTTTCGCAAATCGTACAGGTCATTAAGAATTGTGTCTATAGGTATTCCTCTAGGCTGACTGCGATGGTTTTGTTATCTTGAGTGTAGAATGACTATCTTAGGCCTTTATATTGGGTTTACGTCAAAGAACCATACTTCCAAAAATAGTCTATATATGGGTTTTCCTCCGTTGAATAAAATGGCTTGGCTATCTAGAGACCAGTAAAATTACTGATGCATTATTTTTAACGAGTTTAGGGTCGGCGAGGTTTTAAGATTTTTAATGGGCTCTCGGTTCAAGAAGTTTTAAGTGGATAAATGTCAAGCACAGCCTGTTAGGTGATTAAACAAATTAACTTAAAAATAAAAAATCACGCTCGCTCTGTTTCAACCTCGCTTACGAGATACTAGTTTTTTTAAGTATGGACCAAAGCATGTCCATGCTTAGCGGCAAAAATGGGTTCTTTTCAATTATCACCCCACCCCGCATTTGCTCAAAATGGTCATTCTGGAAATTTTAGTATTTTTGTGATCCTCGAGACCTCTCCTGATCATTTCGACAAAAAATTGAATTTTAATTTTCGAATTTTTGGGTCCCCCTTTGGGAACTAAAAAATTTTTCTTAAAAATTAACCTGCCATTCGACACGGCTGGACGAGCTAAATCGAATGGTGATATTTTTAACGGGATCCAGCAACCGGATCCTAGGTTATGGCCAAAAACTGTTGAGTTGCTGAGTTTCTCAGCCTCAGATATTTTTTGGCTATAACTTAGGATTTGGTTACTGGATCCGATAAAAATATCACCATTCAGCTGTTAAACCGCGTAGAATAATTTTTTAAATTTAAAGATTTTGAAAACTCAATTTTTTCGTTAAAATATCAGGGGAGGTCTCCAGGATCACAAAAATAGAAAAAATTTCCAGAATGACCATTTTTGAGCAAATGCGGGGTGGGGTGATAATTGAAAAGAACCCAAAATGTAGTTATGCAGTTTAAAACGCAAAACGTGTTGCTATGCCGTTGCTACTAATGTTTGTGACTTATATAACCCATACACTAAGCTGTTTTTTTCTACGACATAACGTTTGGGTCACAAAAAAACCGGGCCATAAATGAGTGCGGAGATCATCTTTGCACATTATAAACTATCAAAACGAGTTTACGCGGGCTACGATCACCTTGTGATTTCGGAGGATATATGTATTAGATAATATAACGTACTTTATAGCTACCGCCCTTAGCGTCTTCGCTGAAAGATTTAGTAAGAGTCTTTTGCCCATGACAGCGTGTATATATTTCCAGGCTTGATGATATAAACGCTCAGGCGCGACGTATTACCACAATACAAATTATTTAATCGTGACACAAGAGTTTTCTATATATCTATTAACAGCCTACAGTCCTGCTAGAAATCATTGAAGGCTTTCGAAACAACATCGAATAATTTCGAACGCTTCAAACATCTCGCATTTTTGTGTTAACAGTTTTTTCGCTTCACACCTTCCGTTAAATATCGACCGCATTGGAGCCAAAACCGAATGACTCAAGAACCAAGAGCAGACATGTAGGACAGGGACTCTGGCCCAGCAATGGTAAACAGCGCGAGTCTGGCTTAGCTTCACTCAGTGAATTTTGAAATTCCAGATCTAGCTACTGGACGCCTTCCCAAGTCCGAGATGGACAATGCACAATAAATATATGAGGGAGGGGCAACGGTAAGCCAATTTTTAACATATATAACATTATACAGCGAAACCAAAACACCATTTATTTCAACCACCACAGACCACAATTTCAAGACAGAAATGTTCAAAATCGCAACGTTGAAGGAATTTATAATTTCAAATCTAGTTTTTACAAGTTGTAGACATTTAGTGCATACCGTTATAGATACACCTCACGTAAATATATATACAACGCCGAAAACTTTTGATATATTCCGAAATGTATAACTAAATATTAAAAATATCAAAATAAATTTTTGTTGCCGAAATTTATAGCGTAGCCCATGCAAAATTCCACAGGGCGAAACGACATACCCATTGTAGTTTCACCAACAATGAACTACCTACAAAGGCGTTAAACCACAAAAACAAAATCACAAAATTTTCAGTTCATGTCGGCGTTGTAAGAATTTGGGCAAAAAATCGTCTCACAGTGCAAACGCAAAGCCGCTAAAGAGCACAATGACGATGCATCGAATAAATAAATTATTGCCAAAATATATTAATCACGTAGTGAGCTAAGCGCGACACAACAAATTCTGACCAGATCATTGAGATTTGATTAAAATTTGGATTGCGTCCTGGTTTCCCGTACTAATGCATATATCGCTCTAAACTGCCAAGTGTACTGAAGAGACAGATTCCACGCTTCATTTAAGCTAGACAATACATTATTTATTATCATATAAATATATGTATAATAAAAACACATGGCTTAGCGGAACATCTCGCATTCGAACAAAATGATAGTATAGATACTTTGGAAATGTCCAAGTTTATGATACAGATATCGTCAAAACCCATGCCCAGTATCCAGAGTTGGCGGGCTCCTTTCGCATTCGCCATCGTCGCAATTTACGGCACAAACAGTCACAGCAGCACGGAAAGAGTGTAGCCACACATCCACCAGGCGAGGATCAACCATCCATTTGCGAATGAAAAATTAACTAAAATATTAAAGCAGGTGTGCGAGAATGCCGGCAGAGTGGACAACCAGTAGGCGCGAACATCAGCGGGACTGGGTCGATGAAAAACAAAATCAGTCCAGCATCGGGAAACAGCAAACGCGGGTCGGAGTACGCTGAGATCGAAAATAGCTCCGCCACTAGTTGTGTCAGACCGCGCACTAATAGTAGCTAGAAACCACTGTTGTTACTATTGCCGTTACTTCGAATTACTGCTGTATTTTGCATTAAATTCAATCCAGTGATAAGAAAATTTGCCCGACGACCGGATGGATAGTTCGTAGGGAACAACACCGTATGCTGTTGTGTATCGTCATCAGCAGTATCTGTCGACTGAACCTGCCGCCGCAGTTGTAGAATGTTTATGGCGTTTGTTCCTAGAATTCACAGCTCAATAATGCAATGCATTATGACGATAATATTTTTTGAAATGACATATTCTAGCGTTTTGTAATTTTGCGCGACTATCAATAATGCTAAACGTTCTGACAAAGCTTCCAAATCAATACATAAATAAAACCAGTTTCCCATGTTTCAAATACTATTGATAAAGTTAAAACGTAAACTATTGCTCTGAAAAAATAGCCGTTAAATACTTAGCGGGTATGTTGACCATAAAAGTTTACAATTCGTATGGCTTTTGACAATATAAACAAAAGACTGTGTGGCTGGCTGAGATTGCATACTTACACATTTCATAACATTGACACATACGCGATGTATTATGGAAAACTCAACTGGAATCAATAATCCTGATCATGATTATGATTTCACTTCAAAGATACTACTCTTTATAAACTAAATTATACAGACTTTACGGGATCAATTTTAGTCAAACCTAAACCGATTTAAAACCCATAAAATATGCTCGCGCGACTCTAGATAATCAAATTATTGTATTCAGAATACCGGAAAAGCTCTATATAGACAACTGTTGATGCAATGTACCAAGCTACCGAAGACAGGCTATTTTCTGGAAATCAGATAGTCGTGCTGAACTCTATGTCAACCGTATTCAACCTACCAGAAAAACCTATGCAAACAATTATTGATGACTTGTTCGCATTCCGTAAGAGAGATTGTATTCTGGAAATCGGGAATCCATTGAAAAGTCATGAAATATGTACCATGGTCACTATATAACCATACGAACTATATTCAGACTTAAGAAATACTTATTTATAGACCATTCTTGATGCCGTGCACGCAATAATCAGACAAATGAAAACGCACAGCATTTTGGAAATCAGGTAAGTCAATCAAAAAGCCCTTGAAACCACAAAAACGGTATAACATAGTCAAGATGACTCTAGATAGAAACACCATCGTATCCAGCCTGCTTGATAACCTAATAGGCACTCACTGTAAGGTAAAAAGAAGCCATAATACGGCGAAATTTGAACAATCGTTCATTCTGGCACCGGGTAGATGAGCCATATTTTGGCCCAGAGTGGCCCACTGATTGATTTCACAAAATGTCATAGTCAGCAAAGTTGTGATCTCGATGAGCTGATTTTGCATTTGATCTCCATTTTTTGATGCGAAACTTTTGCCGCGAGATATGGGCTGCGAAAAACTAGTACTCGAATGGCCAGATTTGGCTCGCGAGATATAATTTTTATTCGATTTTTGCCCGATATTCGCTCCAAAAACCACACTAATTTGTTAGTAATACAACTGTACTATTGACCCGAAGATCATTTTAGCAAAAACCCACAATAATCTACAGACAGAGCGTACAAAAATTCTCAGTAAAGCCGTTCTAACTTACACAACAAAGGTCTGCAATGCTAACACAACGTTCGACTCTGCTTTCACTTTCACGAAGCCGCTGCGACGAATTATCCGCATCGCAAACCAATATTAGTCTTGACTGACCGCCGCCACCACTGCTGCTGCTGTTGCTCGTTTTCTCGTATTCAGACGACGACAACGTTGAACTAGTGTCGTTGTTTCCGCTGTCGCAATCAGACCGCAGAGACTTCACGCCAAATATCCAGCAGTTGACTCAACGTAAACTGTTACTTCGTCTAAAAAGAATATCCGTAAAACCAGCAGTATATACTTACGCTGAACTGACACGAAATGGTTGTGAACCCGTGACGTTATGCAGTGTATAATAAGAACCAAAAATATTTTTATATGCATCTATCATAGAAAACTGATACATTATTCACTGTCAAAAATATCGCAACGGTGATAATGTTAAATGAAAACTACTGTAAAATTTAGGTTTTCCTATCATCTACTGACGCTAATGAACCTTAGATTGGTGTTATGAATACTAAAATAACAAAAAACGACCGAAACAAATTCCAAAATATAATGCTCAAACAAATACCAAAAAAGTGTGCATTACTTGTTTGTGGAAGATTAAAATTTCTCGAGGTCAAAATCAAAAATGTAAGCGGTCAAAATTTCAAGGGGGAGAGTAACAAACAGAGATCAGTGGCCGGACATGAAGGATCGGCCTCTTGCTTCCTATAGCGGAACCCCGAAACGGCGTCGTGGTCACAAGAACAAAAGTACAGTTCGAGAATCTTCGTTTCCTTTTGTGCGTCATAACGGCCGTATTAGCGCCAAATCGAGAAAGTTAGCACAGCGCAAATTTACATAGTTAAACGGTGACAAACACTCTGGATCATCTACAAAACACCGAAATTTATAACCTGGCTGTGCCGATACGTAAAAAGAGATTATTATAGATACGCTGGAATTACCATAACACTACTACAATAAAGCTGCAACGATACAGCAGCGTATATCAGTAATGTGACGATACAAGAAAGCTTTTTCGCAATGCAAATGAAGAAATCTCTCAAAATCAGCTAGTCATAAGGGCTAATTTACATACAAACGAAACTGAACAGACACGGCGAGCATCTCAAAAGAAATCAAATCAACCTGCTTGTGAAATATCACGTTTCCCACGCATATTTGCATCACGTTTTCATACCATTTACCTACAGTAGATGACTTATCGACAGTTTCACGTGAAATGAAGTCGGCTATAGGTATTAGTATGACACACATTTTCCAGTGGCTAAATAGATACATCAACTGAGAACAATATTATTCAAGAACACAAGAAGAAATGAATTGTAGTATGCTTGTTGAATCCAAATATTCCTGTGACCAAAATCTAAGTTTCACGATTTTCAAAGCCAAGATAGTTATGGAATAAAACAAAAGCAAATAATTCGTGAATGCCTGACGAAAAATTCGCACAGCTATTAAATATTGGGCTCTCCATTCGCTGAAAAATGTGCTAGGGGGCATGAACAAGGACTCTTTGGTTTCGAACCGCGGGCGCCCGATTTTGACAGACGAAATGTTGCTAAAAGAAAACGGAGCAATACGTAACTGAACGAGTACGAC